>PVJH01010079.1:0-75548 GCA_004026705.1 Nesogale talazaci | reverse complement strand
GCATTTACTTGTCAGCACTGATATGCGTTACAAGTCTCTTTCTGAGTTATGAAGTAGTCCAATATCATATTACCCCAACCCTCTACAGATCTTAATAGTTGGAATTAGCCATGCTCTCTTCCATGTCCTCCACATAGATGAAAGAATAATCACTTTTATATGTAAATATATTTCATGTAACTACCCTAGAGACTGAAGTAGCTGCTGTGGTTATTAATGAGGCTTCACATAATTTGATGCTTACCCAAATTACTTTCTAGGAAAAATTCAAAAAGCTGAACATCATCAGAGCTCAGACACCCAAACTGCCCTGTTTAATACAATAGAATAGAATCTTTTGTACATAAGAACGGTGACTACTTCTCTAATTTAGATATGAAATAGTCAAGTCTTCTGTTCTATAGGTAAGGTTCATTAGCATTTTATTTTTGGATGTGTTGCTAGAGGATCGTAATGTCCAAATATCTGGGATTAGTTTTGAATCAACTAGAAACCGAAGCAATGAAGGTTAAGATGATTACCAACTGCTGCTTGTTATCACTGCCCTTTTGTCAGATAAAAACTGTCTGCCTGTCTATCATCTATCTATCTATCTATCTATCTATCTATCTATCTATCTATCTATCTATCTATCTATCATCTATCTATCATCTATCTATCTATCTATCTATCTATCTATCTATCATCTATCTATCATCTATCTATCTATCTATCATCTATCTATCTAATCTACCTATTATCTATCTAGACAATCTTATTTAAGGACATATAAGCTTAAATATTAAAATAATATATATGTATATGCATATAACACCAAACTTACTGCCAGGCTGATGCACAAGTATAGAGATCTTATGCAGAGTTCCCAACATGATAAATCTTAATTGGCGCAGATAATCACATTATAATTTTTTCTTGCCCCGTTTGAGCAATCTACTTGATGCTAGTACACCACGGTGTTCTCTCTCTCTCTCTCTCTCTCTATATATATATATATATATCTATGTTTATATCTATTTGTGTCTACATTTGGATTCAAAAGATTCTTGGGGAAGATCATCATCTTTTCATTCCATCTTGCCATGAATGCTTTGAATCCTGTTGGTATCATGCTCTATTTTTGAAAGCGAATCTGTTTTCACTCATGTTGTTGCTTTTCGCTGTCATCCAGCTGCTTTGAATCCATAATAACCTTTTGTACAACAGAGCAAAAACATTTCCTGGCACTGCATTGTCCTCAATATTGTTCTCTTTATGATAGTCATGGTGTCAATATATCTCATTGAAGGTCTTCTGCTTTTTCCCCTCCCCTTGGTTTTAGTAAGGATGGTCCTTTCTCCAAGGACTGCTCTCTCTCTCCTGGTAACATATCCAGAGTACATGAGGAAAGTCACCCTATCCTTGTCTCTCAGAAGATTTTGGCTTACATCGTCTAGAACGTATCTGTTTGTTCTTTAACAATCTATGGTAGTTTCAATATTTTTTATCAACATCATCATTCAATTGCCTAGCTATTTTGTTTATTTTCCTTATTCAATTTCTAATTTTCCCATGCATATGAGACAATTAAAAATGTTATGGCTCAGTTCAGGCACATTGGTCCTCAATATCCTTGTTTTCAACATTTTAAAGAAGTCTTCTAAAGCAGATTTAGCCAGTGCGATGTATTGCTTGAAATATCCTTTTTGACAATGAAGGCAACATTGTTCATTTGATTATGCCATTCCTGGCATAGTAAATCATATGATTTTCCTATTCAAAATTGCCAATACCAGTTCATTTTCCATTCCCTAAAACTAGAATATCATTCTTTATGGATTCCATTTCATTTTTAACAACTTCCAATTTTCCTAGAGTCATACTTTGTATAATCCACATTCCAGATTCTAATTTGTTATGTTTGTAGTTGTTTCTTCTCTCCACAGGCTATGCCCCGTCAGCAAATGGGCTGCTCAAGGCCTGCTCTCCCACGCTTTATGCCATCCAGGTTATCCAGTTCAGGTCTTCTGTGAGAAGGCAGCTCTTACACATTCATACTGTGACTGCCTTCTGATCAGAAGGGCCCATGTCTGGCCTGTTTCTGACAACATTCTGCTTCTATTCGTTAGGCTTTCAGTTACTAACATTTCAATTTTGTCTAAGGAGTTTTCAGTGGCAAATTCCTCTGAGGTGTATAGCGTATTCCTTATTTTATTTTATTTTCAGCAACACAAAAGCCACCTCTTGTCAGTCAGTTTTTTTGTACTCTGGTGGTCTTTCTGTTGAGGTGAAGCTGAAAGTGTTTCAAGTACGAGTAGAGTCACCAAAAGTAAGCAAGTTTCAGCAGAGCTTGCAGACTAGAGCAGACTTGGAAGAAGTATGTAGCACGTGTAGCATGCTAAGTACAGCTTAAAAAAAAAACAACACTTTCCCTGTTGTGTATCATCCTTACAATCATTGCTATGTTGGAGGCATTGTCACTAATATGCAAATCTATCTGATTAAGGAACTTCCTGTTCTTCACACACATATTTTAACTGGTGTGTACCCTATAGTTAACCTGAAATTTTGAGCTTGCTAAAACGTATTACACATATTATTTTGGGTTGTATGTTCAGCACACCTCAAGACATAAAGATACCCAATATAGATAGGTGGAAATGCATATCATCCTGGAAATGTATAGTGCTACCTTCTGTAGCACTTCTTTGAATATGAAGGGTTATAATATTGACTATTCTTTGGAAATGTAGGGTTTCTAGTGAATATGATGTGTTATGTTTTCATCTGGACAGTCTACTACAGCTCATAGATGGAGTTGCTTGTTTCTAAATTTTCTCTTGACTTTCTTTTTCCTACATTTCCCAACATTTCCACTCCCAAAATATCATAAGTTAATTTCCTACTCTCGTTTGTGTTTCCTGCTTTGCCCTGTATCATCTTATATTTTCTTGTAAACAATTATATTTACTTATTTTGTATCAGTTCCTGATTTTTTCCAAACCTATCCCTTTCTATTTGGTTGTTTCTTAAATCAAAGTGCAGAAACTAGTGTGGTAGAAATAAAAACTGCTCAGGACTGAGCTGGTAAAAGTTTGATTTCATTAGCTTACTTGCTACCAAATCATAAATTCAGGCCTGGGTTTAGGTAGTTAATGTCACAGTGATTATCACTAAATTATTTTTTCTTCAAATTTGCAAAGCATTATATGCAGAAAAAGAACCATGCTACAATTTAAGAACTGTGCACAAAACTGACCTGAGTATCTGACTGAGCTGAGTAAAATTAACTTTAAAACTCAATGAAAGTAAAGAAAAAATAAATCTGCTTTTGGAAGGGTCTTCCCTATGATTAATAAAAGTTTATTTCTTAAAACTCCCATCTATCCTTAGATAGAAAGTTTCCTTCTCATTTGGAATTAGGTTTAAGGAATGTAAAAAAAATCATAAATCTCTGTATGAATTCAGTAACATGTAAAATCAATTGCAGTTATATTGTCTTTTATATGTGGGCTGTTGCCATTTCATTTTGGTCAGAAGAATTGTGCTTTGTTGAGGTGGTCATATTGACCCTGAGTTTTAACATAGTAAAACTTTTGGGGGGATGGGGCGGTGGGCTGGAGTGAATTTTGAGTAAAGGGAACAAAGAATCCCATATTTATAACACTTCAAATTTCTCATCCATTTATTCATGAAAGTTTCATAACCCCTGCCAGGTTCTATACCAAACCAAAGAGAAAACGCATCTTCCTCTCTTGTAATGCTTCAAAATAGATGTTATTAATTCTTACAATGATTACAGAATATATTTTAACTTCACAGAAATATTTTAACTTCAATTCCAAGTAAGTAGTTCTCTTTCCTCCTTGCATTGTGAAAAACTGGAGCAGAGCACAGTTCAGGCACATTTTTGGTGTTACTATTAACACCTTTACTCACAAAGTAAACAGAACAGACATGAGTAAAACAGAGTAAAAAGAGACTCAGCAGTCACAGTTCCCTGGAATCAAGTTCCATGTTATAATTGCATTGATGCACATCCCACATGACTAAGACTAGTGGACCAAAGCTGAGTATTATATACATAGGCTACTTCTGCAAGTTTGATTCCTGAAGTATCTGAGATTTTGAGGAAGAATTAGGAACCCCATTTACTAAACTTATTTATAATGAACTCTCATTCCATAAAAATCTAGCTACTTTTGAAACCCCTTTACACTATAAGTATCCTAGAAACAATTTGCAATATTTGTGACTTTCTCTAGACATATTTGAAAAAGACATCCTATTAAAATGCTATAAATTGATCATTAAAACATTTGAAATACCATTTTATTATGTGATCTCTTATTAACTATGATAGATTTTCTCAATGAAACCTAAACAACTTGACTCCATTAGAATCTTTGGGGTGAGGCTGGGGGTGGTGCGTGAGTTTAGCCAGTCAGTCAGGTGACAGCTTGATTGGAGGGCCACTGAGATAAATGGCTTTCTGAGGGCAGTCTCTCTACCTAGTGATCAGAGCAGGGAGCTGCTGCCTGAGCTAGTCCTTTACCTCGACTGTGTGCTGTGCCAATCTGTGGTGTGGGCTTGTCGTGCATTCTTAGAGCTTGGAAATCCATCAGGGCAGGCTTCCCTATGCTCACTGTAGATACATATCTTATTCTCATTTTTCTGCTGACTGCCCCACCCTGCTGTCTCTGCTGTCTAGAGACTCCCTGCTCATCTTGCCTGAGCACAGATTCCTGTCTGCTTTCTTGATATTGGAGGGAGTTGAGTTGCAGGACCTTCAGTTTATTAATTTTTTTAGAAAACTGAGTTGAACTGAGCCCTCTGAACACACACATATAATCAAAAGTTTCCTGGTTTTATTTCTGTAAAGAATCTTACCTAACACTTAGCCTTTAATTTATGTCACTTAAAAATATAGATGTTCTAGACTGGATCATCTCTTCCTTGTGACCCTTTTGTAAGGGGATGTCCAATTGTCTACCTACAGGCTTTGGGTTTTCACTCTGTACTATCCCTCATTTACATTGATAGGAGTTTTTTGTTCTGGACTTTGATGTCTGATACCTGGTACCATGGACAACTCATGATCACACAGCTTGGTGTGTTTCCTCCATATGGACTTTGTTGCTTCTCAACTAGAAGATCCCTTGATTATCTTTAAGTCTTTAAGACTCCAGTGGCTATATTTTTTGATAATCAGGCACCATCATCTTTCTTCACTATATTTGCTTATGTACCCACTTTATCTTCAGCGGTCCTGTCAGGAAGGTGAGCACCACAGAATGCCAGATTATTTGAACAATTTTTTCTGGCAATGAGGAAGTAGTTGAGTCAAGACCCAATGTCCATCTGCTACCTTAATACTTAATGTATAAATATATTTCCATAGATCTACTTCCTTATATTTATATATTAATATATTTTCATATGTATATACCTGTATTTAGAACTCTATAAATGCCATTTATTTCCTAGTTCTTTTATCTATTTCCTCTCACTTTTCTTTTGTCCCACTATCATGTTTGACCTTCATTCCATTCTCAGTAACACCTCTCAGTTATGCAGCTTTGATTGGTAAGTTTTACCAGTAATCCTATGGCCTCCTCACCATTGATTTGTCCCTGGATTGGTTGACACCACCTCTTCCTTTCAGCCCCTTCACCCTCTCCCATGTCCCCAGAAAGTATAGCATCAATGAAAGATACAACTTTCCTCTTTATTGCTCCCTCCTCCACTCTCATGACCCCAATTGTGCATAAAAAATGTGCCTGACCAGAGCATGTGCATTGCTATAGATAAGAGTTGGAAGCACAGGGAATCCAGGACAGATAAACTCTGCAGGATCAACAGTGAGAATAGAAATACCCCAGGGGAAGGAGAAGGTGGGGAGGAGAAAATCAGAACTCATCACAATGATCTACATATAACCTCTTCCTAGGTGGGTGAACAACAGAAAATTGGGTAAAGGGAGACAGTGACCTGTAAGATATGGGGGGATATTAAAAATTATCAATGCTTCATGAGGGAGGGTGTGTGTGTTTGTGGGGCAGTGAGATGAGCTGATATCAAGGGCTCAAGTAGAAAGAGAATGCTATGAAAATGATGATGGCAACATATGTACAAATGGGCTTGACATAAAGGGTGGATAGGTGGATTGTGATAAGAGCTTTAACAGCCAGTATTAAAGTTATATATGCACATGTATATGTTCTTAGGTCTCAATTTAGTATTACATTTGATGAGCAAAGGATATTATCAATAGCTTCAAATGAACAGCATTTGTTTTGAATATCTAACATGGCATTTTATTCCAATGTCAGTTGTTAATGGTAAAATTCATGATTTAGGTGGTTTTCCTTTTTTTTTTTTAATCAAAACATGTGCCCTCATTCATTAAACATGAGTTAGTGGGATGTGGCTTTAAAATTTTCACATAATTTGATCTCTATCAGTAATAAAACTACTGTAATTTGCATTGGGGCATAGCCATTAATCTCTAAAACAATGATCACTGACATTTAATAAAATACATTACATGAAAACCACGGTTTAATTCTACTCTCAAGACTTCCTATCATGTCTGTTCTACTCTATACTCTCTCATAAAATAAACAACAGAATTACTACTATTTGTAGCTGATGGCAAATCCAATAAGACTGCTACTGTAGTAGCTGATCTGCTATTATAAATTATGTTCTCTTAATGTAATATGAAAGAAGTAGGTGACATCAGTTAGACAATCCTAAAATGCTACTATAAATCATAAGACACTTTCTGACCAAGGAGTATGTTTTCTCTCCTTCAATTCAACATTTTTTTACAATCATAAAACTTGGGGCTCTATTAATCACATTTCTCTAGATATTGAAAAATATATAGATACTGAAAAATCTTATGGCATTACTATTTCTTTAAACATAAATATTTTTCTCTAAATTATCTAATCTCAGAAATATTAAGGAGCAGCTCTGAGTCTGCCCTGCAGTGATTTAAAAAAAATTCTATGCTAAGCCCTGGTGGTGCAGTAGTTACGTGCAGGACTGCGGTCCATGGGGTTGACGGTTCAAATCCAGCACCACCTCTTCAGGAGCAAGGCTGGGCTTTCTACTCCCACCAGGGCAGTATTGCAAAAAAAAAAAAACCCAAAAAAAAACATTCTCACATCTACCAACCAATATTTTGATCCAAGTTGTGACCTATTTTTTATGGATTATAACAATTCATTTTTAATGAACCTCTCTACTTTTAAGCTTTCTGTGCTCTTATCAAAACTGCAGCTGTGTTGCATGCTCCTATTCTTAGGGGAAAACTTGTCACATTCCTGCTGTTTCCAAGCTCCATCAGTCCCGTGTTGCTTAAACATAAAGCTCCTTGATCCAAGGAGCTCTGCTGGTGTAGTGGATTATGCATCTGACAGAACACTCTAAAATCAGGAGTTCAAAATCACCAATCCACAGAAGAAAGATTTGAAGCTCTACTCCTATAAAGAGTGACAGTCTTGGAAATCTCAAAGGTGCAGGTCCACCCTGTCTTATAGGGTTGGAATTAATTCAGTGACATTGCACATTAAAGAGAAAGTCCAATGACTTAGAAGTTTGGTGGAGGAGGGGAGGCGGGGCGGAGAAAGAAAATGAAATATTTCAACCTCGGAAACCCTAAGAGACGGGTTTCTGTTTTACAGTGTTTCTATCAGTGAAACTAATTTAACAACAACAGGTGGAAATATGTGTATGCAAAATAGTGGAACTTCAGTTTGACAGAGCCTTGGAAATATAAAAAATTAAGCTCAAACTCACCATTCTAGCACTCAAAATCCAAAACAATATGGACCGCAACTCCTTAATGCTTTGTTCAAAATGCAAGTCATTATGACCCTGTTCCTTTCAAGTTTTGCACTTTGCCATCACATACGCATTTAATTTCTTCACATTCTCTTTTTTTTTTAAAGCACACACTTTGTTTTATTTCATACTAGGAGTCTTTAAAAGGTATAGGCCTGTATGGGATTATAATAAGAGTTTTCCCAAGTTGTCTCCCGCAAATATATAATAAACTTTGTAGCTTGCTGCATGTGACAAATGACTATTGTGTTAGTGTGGGTAGTCTAGAAAAACAAATTCATAAACATACATATGGATATAAGAGAAAAGTTTATATACAAAAGGAAATGGAATGTTGGGAAGACATCCCAACCCAGTCTTGTCCAAAGTCTTAAGACTGTTATTAGCCCATATGTCCAATACCAGTCTATAAAGTCTCTTTCTGACTTATGAATCACATGCGATGACACTAGGACAATCACGGGTGAATGGGTGCAGCCTTGTGTGTCCGGTGGCAGTAGAAGCCCCTCAGCTCTTGCAGGGGTCTCCCTGTGTCCTCCCGAGCATCTCAGCACTGGTAGGAGTCTCCTTGTGGCTTCTTCGGCCCCAGAGGTTTGCCTCCATCAGGGCAAGCCCATGTGGCCTCTTCTCTGGCTCCTCCATTCTCCAGGAATCAAGATTGATCAGCATGCTGTCATCTCGTCTTGTCATTAGTTCATTGTCTCGGAGACTGAGTCAAGTCTCTCTTCTTCAATTGTGAAATACCACAAGACTTCCCAGAATTCTCAGGAGAAAGCCATGCCCACACAGAGGCCTCAATGGCTATTTCCAGAGTTACAGGCTAGACTCCACCCTTACATTCCCAATCCTGAAATTGACATCAAGTACATGAGATCGCCACAACTATACACTTGGAGGCCAACAGAAGTAGGTCAGGGGTTGTTATCAGCCATCCTGAGCAACCAGACTGCATAGTCTATGGACCCTAAGTAAGGCCCACTACCTTCTCATAAGGATAGTACTAGACTGTTTCCTTAGGAGAGTCCAGGGAGGTCAAGTCCACACAAGGGTGACCAAAATTATGCCACCATAATGAAACTCGAACCCATCTTTCTTGCCACATGTATGCTCCAGTTCGTCCCCTTCCTGTTATGCTTATTATACATCCCCTTTCTGTGATGGATATGCCAATTTAAAGGCCCCTCCTGTGTTATGTGGTTACCTGTAATCATACCCCTTGAGTAGATTTAAGCCTTGGTTAGCAACAAACTTGTGCTCTCGGGCCTCTGGCTCTCTCTCCATGAGGACCACCAAGGGAGGCTGAAGTGAGCATAATGAGATGTGTCTGTCTCCTTCATTTTACACTTTATCTCTCATAATTTCTATCACTTTAGTGTTACTTATTTACTTATTATGGCTGTAAAATTGAGCCTACCAGACCTGGAATGATGTGCTAGGGGCTGGCTCCCCGGGCATACCTGGAAGAGCTTTCTCCTTTCTCTTAACTCTTATAAAGCTTTATATTGTGTATTATATGAAACAAAATGGCTTTTTCCAAGTCTTTGATGTGTTATGTATAGATCTCAAAACTATTGATGTTACATTCTTTTTTTTTAATTTTATTTAACACAGAGCTTTAACTGGAGGTAATAGATCAATATGAAGTGATTTTTAAAAACAGTCAAATACCTCACTAGCATTGAGTCATTTCCCACTCACAGAGATCCTCATGGACAAAAGCTAACTGCCTTTTTGAGTTTCTGAAATTTTAAAATACTAACAGGTGAAGACAGACACCTCTTTCTGTTGCAGTGTTTGGCAGATTCAAACCACTGACACTGTAGATGGCAGTTCAACATATAAGCCATCAGATCATGCTCCGATGTCTTATATAGCCCACTGCCAAATATTGCATTCTTTAAAATTGTGGGAAGAAAGTTTCACTGAGACAGAGCAAGGCCTATTTGTTTATGTGTTCTTGATGGCATTGAATGTTACAGTAACAGCAATAAGTAACCGCAACCAAGCCTCTGTGAACCACACAGTCTAAAATACTTAGTTTCTAGCCCTTAACAGAAAATCTGAGTTGACTTTCAATATAGTGCGCTAAAAGAAAGTAGGGTAAAAATAAACATTGCCAGGGCACCTGAGCATTTTTTCAAGGAAAAACAAGTCCTGGGCATCTGTTCCAATTTCCATTACCACCCTGCTTTTGATGCTAGAGCACCAACCCAGTGCATAAGATAATCTTTGGTTAAACCATCAAGATTTTTGCAATGTGGCTCGCAGGAGCCCACCTGTTTAAAGCCTTTTGCAGGGAGAAGCATCGGTTAAATGTCTGTAGTGAAGCATTCAGACAACTGCTGATCGTCACATATGGGCTTGACAAGGGATAGCTGCCAGTCAGCCCAAAAGAAGACACGCACATCCCCAACCAGAGCTGCGAACTGTGAACATGGTGCAAAGCAGCCCAAACCAGGATGGCAAGTGTCCTGATTAATCAGTAGAAGCCATTTCAGCAGGAACATTCTGCTCAAGATGCCAGAAGAGTCTATTTGCCTGACTCAACATGTCAAAATAAAAGTGATTTTTTTGTCATTTTCAAATTGTGGGAGGAAAAAAGATCTGCTCTCAGCAAAGAATTTAAACTAGTACTATTATCTGGAAACTGAAATAACTAGTCTTGTACTTTTGCGTCAGGGTTCCCAATTAAAATATATGAAAATCTCTAAATTTGAAATAAGTATATGTACACATATATATATTCTTAATTCAACTTTTTATATTTGAATATATTTTCATTTGAAATCTGAGTAAAAATTTCATAGAGTCCTGCAGCTATCCTAGCTACATATATTTTGATGTTAGTACATTAATTCAGTGAATAAAAACTCTCATGTTGGAAACACCATAGAAACACCATGTTTTTGTTATTGCTAGGTGCTGTCAGTTGATTCCAACCCATAGTCACTCTAAGTACAACATAATGAAGCACTGACCAGTCCAGCACAACCCTCCCAATTATTCTTACACCTGAGTCCATTGCTGAAGCCACTATGTCAGTCTTTCTCATTGAGGGCCTTCCCCTTTACCAAGGATCCTTTCCTTCTCCAGAGACTTGTCTTTCTGGATGGCATGTCCAACGTACCTGAAGTGAAGTCTGGCCATCCTTATCTCTAATGAACATTCTGTTTATATTTCTTCCTAGATAAATTTCTGTGTTCTTCTGACAGTCCATTGGACCTTCATATTCTTCCGTCTCCCTTATTTAAGGTCCCGTAAAGTGAAGAGAGCACATATTTCCAAGAGTTACAATTGGGAGCGAATCCCATTTCTATAAGCTACATGAGCATGCTTAGTATTTTTATTTCTTTGAAACTAGATGCATTTTCTCCATAGAATTACTGAAATGTAATTTAGAATAGCTTATGTTGTCCTAAAAAAATAAACATAAAGAAATAAAATAGGAAGTCTCCAGATTTTCCATCACAATGTTACTATGCTATTTGAGGTTCTGCTATGCATTGCACTGCCCATGCCCTTCCTCCTCCCTCAGACATTATCTCTCTGAGTGGATGCCAAAATGCCCACTCAGCAAACCCTATCAAGGTGTGCCAAGAATAGCTCTGGCATGGTGCCCAAGACCACAGTATTGAATGGCATGTTCTCCCTAGATACACACATAGTATCTTGAGTTATGTCTCACCATGCTGCATTAGAGAGCATCAGTTCTTACACACACCCCTTTCCCTTCCGGTAGACGCTCCCTCTCTAGAAGGAAATATTTTCTTCTAATCTAACTCTGCAACATTTTCCTTTTTCTCTTAGCTAGAAACCAGTCACGTTTTTGAACATGGCCTTTCCCTGGAAGAGAAAGCCACATTCATTAGAGGAGAGCAATTGTTTGTTGTTGTTGTTTTGTTTTGGTTTTGGTTTTTTGGCATCACTGCCCTGGTGGGAGTAGGAAGCCCAGTCTTGCTCCTGGAAAGCTATTGCTGAATTTGAACCGCTGACCCTGTGGGCCGCAGTCCCACACACAACCATTACAACCATTACACCACTGGGGCGAAGGCCCTGTGTTTTTTTTTTTTAATGGCGTTTTCACTGGTGGCAAAACGAACCAAAACAAAACTTTATCAATCAAATTTCTGACCCCTTTTTTATTTGTGAAATCTTACTTTAGAAATATGATAAACTTAAATAATTGATTGATGTTGGAAACATATTGGCTCATTTTTAGTAACAGAATTGAAGAACATTCTTATTTTGATGCTTTTTCCTTTTTATTTTTAATTAACAAATCATTTTATTGGGGATTTTTATAGCTCTTAATTCCTAAAGTGAAAGAGTGTCCTAGGGAATTATGATAATTGTCAGCTTGAGATTGACTTCAGATATATTTCATAAAACAATTTAAGGGAATGAACAATTGTTCATATAGCAATTTGCTCATGGGATAAGTAACAACTATTTGTCTAAACCTTCCCACAAAGAGATGAAAGAAGATATTTAATATCATCCAAAGTTATTTTTCAAGAACTATGGCATATGCATATTGTACACAGAGAGACTTTGTATGTCCCTTGTTCATTCCCAGGCAGAATAGTGAAGGTCTGTCAAATGCCACCTCAGCTTTAATACTTTTTAGCTGAACACCCCTTTAGCTGGAGGCTCAACTGTCAACCTGCTGTCAGGTGAACTGTTTCTCAGGTCAGTTGGTGATGAGCCATTACTGACATATTAGTGCCGCATCACTCCCCTTCAGTCCTGACCCGTCACTGATTTTCAATAGAAACAGATGAGCTAGATGCCCCACTCATAAGCTATCCATGGTAAAATAAAAATAGAAGGATTAGAATGCAGTGAAAGATACCATAGTCTTTTGAAGCAAATATATTAGGATCAAAAGAAGCATTAATATCAACAGATTTAATACCTATACCAAGAGAAATATATTTCTGGAAAGGGATGTTCTTATATGTTTTCCCATAGCATTAGACAGAGATATAGGAGGCGATATTGACAATTGATTTGATACTTATAAATAGAGGTAATGCATTTAGTGTTTCATGTGAGTGCAGAAAGTGATTTAAAAGTAGGGGGAAATGCTCTGTCTTTGAAAATTTCCAACCAGTCAATAGACTGAGAGCCTTTCTTTTAAGTAAGATCTAAAATCTTTACATATTCTGTGATAGAAATGGAATGAGCATATCTAATTCACAAAATAAGATATGTTACCTAAAGTTACCATGCCTGTAAAATAGCAGTGATTTATCAGTATGTTCTGTCACACAAATATTCTCTACTTTTTCAGCCACTGGTGTCAGTAATTCCTTGCAATGGCCACAGAGACCTCACAGAATTCATGATTGAATGCTAGAGGAAACCAGTCTCTAGTAATCACAGGATTCCTAAGCACAGCTGTACAAGAATAATATATAAAAAATTATAGCAGTCATAGAAGATAGGAGGTATAGGTAAGAGAAAAGATAGAATAAAGGAGTCAGACACATTTCATGGGAGCATGTTCACCTCGGGACGGCTGTGATCTCAGCAGCCTGGTTAGGGCAGAGAGAATCTTGGGATATGTGTTGATAGGCATAAGACCTGCATATTCGGTAGTTCTGAACATCACAAGGTGGATGGTAGCAACAGTACACAGATGAGGAAGGCTAATGCCTGCATTGGGGGAGACATTAAGGGGAATGTGGGAAGCGATAACAAGAACGACTGCTTCTATATGGAGGCAAAGGCAACCATGTGCTCGCTTGAAGGCAGCAGAGCTGTTAGGGGAGATCAGAGGAAATGATAATTAAAGCAGGATAATGTATCTGGACTTTATCTCTAACTTACCAGAGTGGTGGCTTTCCTACCATGGAATACTAGTTTTCCAGATTCTCTGTTTTAAGTTAGGGAATAAGTCTTAGTCATACTTCCCTCAGTTTAGTTTCCCACAATTAGGTGGTTTATTCGGGAAGTCAACAGATTGCAGTGAAGGTGAGAAATGCTCAAGATGCCATTGTTTAGTTAGGTTAGCTTGCAAAATTATTTCAAGGCTGCTAATAAATGCTCAAGGGGCATCCACTCCACTATAAGTCTCAACTGAAGCAATCAGGTCAAGTCCAGGCGTCAGTAAACCCAGCTCCCATAATGAAGTGCCCAAGGCGCTCTGGTCCACAAGTCTGCTTTCTTTCCCAAAGCACTCAGTTGTTTTTACTGCACAGGCTGGGAAGTTCACCGCTCTCCCTCCTGCACTGGCTCCTGGTTCTGATGCTGCTCTGGTGAATCACAGCTGCCTTTTGGATCGAGGAAGTTTATTGTTTAGGAATCTTGGGGTCCAGAGAACACATTCTGATTCTGGCTATTGCTGGCAGTGAAATTCCACCCCCACCCTTGCTTCTCAGAGGACTAGCTTGAAACCCAGCAGAATGATAACCGCCATGGGTTTCGTGACTGCTCCTCACAGGTGAAACAGCACCTCCCCCCTTCTTCTTATCCAGACTCATGCAGGAAAAGATCATTTGGGGAGAGTTACACAGGCTTGGGGTAGAAGGGAAGCATTTAATAATTCACTGTCCTTGCACAGGCTAACATATTACTTTTCACTTTCACATATGCAGAATTTAACCTTTTTTTGAAGATCATTATTTTATAAAGACCACCAGTTCTATTACTTGATCCTTTTGAATATTATATAATTTGATTGGCTAGGGAGGTAAAATAGACTAACTATACAATCTTAATTTAAAGAAAACTAAGTTAAGTAAGTATTTGAATTTCAATTTCAAAGACTTGTTATTAAGATTTACATCTGCTTATCTTAAAGGTGACTATGAAGAAAAGAAGATGTAGAATTATTCCATTCTCTGTATAAAATGGATGGCAATGATGCATATTGACACATTTAGCTAAAACTTGGAAGATGCCTTTACAGCTACAAGATATTTGCATAAATGATATTTAGTATAATTAACATGTAGCATAAATATTAAATTAATTTAGGAAAGTAATTCTTCAATAACAAGCAACTGTCTAATCAATGAACCCATAATTGTACTTCCAATCTAAGGAATATCAAGATAATTATTTCATTAAAAAGTATCCAATCTATATAAACAAGTTTTATATGCATCATATTTCTACAATATAAAAATGTGACTGCATACCACAATATGACAAAATAGCCAAGATCTACTCTATCACATCGAATTTCCGATCAAAATCCAAATGTTTACAGTCAGACAAAAATATTTTTACAGAAATATTCATTTGAAACACTGACAGTAGAGTATTCCTTTATTTGGGGCCAATAATAACAGAGAACTTGCTTGGCTAGAATTTCCCCAAATGACTGCCAGTTGCTGGACTTTGGCTAGCACTTGCACAACTGCAGAAAGAGGAGGAGAATAATTTTCAAAAAATTTGCCTTGGAAGTATATTATTTGATATGGTCTAGACTCAAAGGGTTCTCAATGCACTAGCACACTTATACACAACACAAAATCTCATTTTTCCTGACATTGAAATCTAATCTTTTTTTCACCTACAAATGTGTCTGTTTACATGAGTGCCTTTGTAAAAAAAATGAATATTTAATGACCTGAAAGGAGTGGAGTATGTGTATATGCTGTGTAGTAAACAGAACCATGAGAAATGCACGGAAATAAAAATCTCTCTAGTGGCTACTAGGACACGAGATGAATGATATATCTGGAAGATCATTTACAGGAGTCTGTTGTCCTCACTCTGAAAAATACTAGACATTCAAAGCCTATTCTCCCTTCAATAAACATTCTGGACCCATGGTCCTAGTTAAAGTAGTCTGTAGACTATTTCTAAAGTTTGGGAAAGATCTTCACATATCTTGAATTAGATTTCTTTTGGAAGCAATGAAGAAAAACAAGTTAATTCATCTGCACACATGATTTTGAGGAGTGCATTGAATGAAACACAAGTATTAAGGATGGCTTCTAATACTTGACTATAAAACCAGGTAGAGAGTTATATTATTTACTGAAAAACAGAATACTGACTTTGTTGTATTTCATTGATGAGTAAGAGTAGAAAAATTATTGAATTATTAAATTCTCTGTGAATTTTGACATGAGATATCGAGAAGTTGCTTGGACTTGAGTTCAGAAGAGAGGACTGAATCAGATATTAAAACCCGTGCATATGAGGTATTTCAGTAGAAATGAAAGCTTTGAAAATGAATTAGATTTCCTAAGGCATATGAAGTAAAATTTCCCAAATTACAGCAAATATAAATAATTAAATAAATAAGATAATTCTAGTCAACATAATTTTTACTTCAAATAATGCTCTGAATATTTTATTATCAATAACAAATTTTCTTCTGAGCTCCTACTTCTTCTCCTAGAACAAAAGGTGAGAGTTTAATATGTCAATTTGAGTAGATCAAACTGTATTCAACTACATGCTCAAAGGTTATCAGTTCAAACTTATCCAGAGTGACCATGGAAGAAAAGTTGACAACCTGTGTCTATAAAGAGTTGAGCTAAGAAAACTCAACGTAGCAGTTCTATTTTGGAGCACATGTGCGCACTGTGAGTCGTTATGCATTCAAGGACTTTGTGATTAGTTATTTTTATAAAAATCTACCTTGCTTCTGTTTGCATGTTTTAATATATTTAGTAGATATTCAATTATGTTATTTATTGTTCAATGAATGCCATTGACTCAAGTACTCTTTTGGATTTATTTTTCAGCAACTTCAAATATCTGCATATAAAATACAGAATGCCATTACCTAGAATGTTTGAGCTATATATTTTTTATTGATTCAAAATTTCATTCATAGATGATTACAATTTTTCTAAATTACAATCAGTTAATGACACTAACACATATCTTATTGGCTCAGCAGGCAAACTTACTAAATAGTTTTTCTTTAGGAATTTTCTTCTTGGAAGGTGAAGTCTTTATTAAAGAAACATCCTTAAAGTTAACCCAAATTGTTTCTTGAAGTTAACAAATTTGACAATCAACGTATGATGCCCAGTCAGGAGGGAGAGTGAACAACAGAAATGTTGGTGAAGGGAGATGACAGACAGTGTAAGATATGAAAATAACAATATTTTATAATTTATCAAGGGTTCAAGAGGTGGTAAAGGGAGAGAGGAGGTTAAAAAAAAAGAGGAGCTGACATCAAGGGCTGAAGTAGAAAGAATATGCTTTGAAAATGATGATGGCAACATATGCACAAATGTGATTGATACAATTGAGGTATGGATTGTTATAAGAGCTGTAAGAGCTACCAATAAAATGATTTTTTAAAAAAATAGTCAAATACAGGGCCAATTTGAAATACTATTTGGGTTTAATAGCCCAACTCTGCCATGATCACAATGGTTGTGTTTGAGCCCATTGTTTCAACCACTGTGCTGATCCACCTCATCAAAGACTTCCCCTTTTCCAGAGACTCTCCACTGTGCCTGATATTTCACTTGTCTTTTAGTAGATGTTGTGTGCTGGCATGGTATACTCAGCAAGTTTTTATCTTCTATTCCATAAAGGAGAAAACAATTGCAGCTCTATTATAAAAACATTATGGCCAAGGATACCTTGTGAAGCAGTTTGAATCTGTCCTCTAGGTTCATGGTGATTTGAAATATACTTGATGGGAAGCAATGATAGCAACTGCATATCCACTATGGAAACATGTGTCCTAACCTTTCCTTTTTCATTCCAGTGAAAAATAACCAGTTTAGTGAGGAAAAAGTCTAGACTCACCAAAAAAATCTGGGACATTTTGACCTCACTAATCTATAAGAGGAATCGATTGATTTATGCATTGTCATAGAAAATATGAAAATGTCAAACTTTAGCCTTTAAATTAATCAATCCATCACTTCATTAAATATTCAGTGCATGTGGGTGGGGCAAAAAATCTGAAACTCTGCATGTAGAGTTATTTTTATTATCATTGACATA
Organism: Nesogale talazaci; assembly: GCA_004026705.1. Classification (NCBI taxonomy): domain Eukaryota; kingdom Metazoa; phylum Chordata; class Mammalia; order Afrosoricida; family Tenrecidae; genus Nesogale; species Nesogale talazaci. The sequence continues at coordinate 57,782 of PVJH01010079.1, read as the reverse complement.
CAAACTAAGATATTTGAAGATGTTATAAAATTAAATCTTAAACAACAAAAGTAAAAGCTAAAGATTCATGTGTAAAGAAATTTAGGAAATTTGTCAGAGTTAAATCTTACTAAAAATAAATATCATGCATTCCCAAGAGCTAGGACAGTATGTTCACAGTCAATGTCTCTGATACATGAGATAAGCTGACAATCAGGCCAATGAGGCCTCTGTATGGGCATGGCCTTCTTCAGATGATTCTAGGAATGGCTGTATTCCTCCCTGGAGGCAGGAGACACATTTTGGGCTGCTTTCCTGATGACAATCCACATGAAGTTATGCTGATGGCTGCCAAAACCCTGAAACTGGTGGAGACCCACACCAGCGTTAAGATGCTTCCACTGCCACTGGATCGCCAAGACTTTCCACCCACTGGCCAGTGATCTTCCTGCACTAACATCATTGCATGTGTTACATGTGTCTAAAGAGGAATTTATAGACAGGTATAAGACATATGGGCTATTATCAGTCTTATGGACTTGATCTGGACTAGGCTAGGATGTGTTCTTAATATACAATTACTTTTTGATATAAAATGACTTCTGGTACATATAGGAATGTCTCTGAATTTGCTTCTGTAATCAACCCAGTCTAACACATAAAGCAATAAGGATAAAATCAATCTCTACCAGTGGTCTGACTTTTTATGTATATGAAATTTTTTATCATTATAGAAGACTGTAAGCACGCATTTGTGAATATAAAAAATACGTCCCTTGGTATGAATTGTTAAAAAAAAAAAGTAAAAAAAAACAAGGAAACAAACAAACCCCCCCTGAAAACATCATAATAAATGGAGAAGCATGTAAGTTGTCAAGTATCTCATATTTTTGGGATCCAAAATCAACACCCATAGAAGCAACAATCATGAAATAAAATGATATACCGTGTTGGGCAAAAAAGTTTCTTTGAGGAGGAAACTTTCCAAAGTATTTTAAAGAAAATTCATATGACTTTGGAGACTAAGGTGTGCCTGACCAAAGCATAGTATTTTCTATATCCTTGAATGCATGTCAAATTTAGACGGTGAATAAAAAACTGAAAAATAATTCATGTCTTTGAATTATGGTGTGTTCAAAAATCTTGGTGTTAGAAAACCAAAATGGAAGAACAGTCTCAATATATGTCATGGTGAAAGAATTGAATAAGGCACTCAAAACTTTGATTGCATCCTCTCATGTGCAAGTTATTAATCCATGCAGGATGCATCAAAAGAATATGGAAAACATGCAAAGGGTCAAAATAATTGGTCAAAATTCAGCCATGTTAGAAGTTAACCTATGCTGAAAACACAATGGTTGTGAAGGAAACCATCAATGCTACCTTGAAGGCTTTATCCGAAAACAAGACTAAAAGAGCTATTAGGTTATTCATTGAAATGTTTCAAAAGGAGATATAGCACTGGAAGTGCTCAAAGGAGATACAGCACTGGAATCTCTCAATCATCCTTGTCAAGACATTTGGAAGCTAGCTACTGGGGCAAATGATGGCAGACATGCTTATTTCTGTCCATTCCAAAGGAAGGTAGCCCAACAGAATGAGGAAATTATCTAGCAACATCATAATATCACATGCAAACAAATTTTGCTGAAGGCAATTGAGAAACATTTTCAGCACGACAAAGTACAAGAAGGTTCCGGAAATTAAAACTAAGTTTAGAAGAGGACTTAGCATGAAGGGTTTCACTGAAGTAAATAAATAAACAAATCAAGAAGCTATTTATTTGTTTCATTGAACATAGAGACATTATACTGCATTATATCAAACTATGAATAAAATCGAGAAAAAGAAAATTTGAGAACTGCCATTATTCTCAGAATTTGTATGTGGATAGAAAGGCTAGCAATGGAATAGAATAAGGGAATACTGAATAGTGCAATATCAGTAAAGATGTTTTTTTTCACCAAAATTGTTAATTCTGTGTCCAGCATTAATTCTTTCTGATGATGATCAAAGATTTCAGCCTTTGGTATGAATTACAACACAATATAAAGAACAAAATTCTTATAGGTGGACATATAAGTAACTTCTTGAAAAATGGAAAAGTGACTGAAGATTTCAAGGATTTTGTCTTGTTTAGATCCAAAATCAATGCTCATAAAAGCAGCAGAAGAGTCAAGAGATGAATAGATTTGCTCCATTGGGTAAATAGGCTTCCCAAGACCTCTCGAGGGTGTTGGAATGCAGGGAGTTTATCCTGAGGACTAAAGTGAGCCATATTCAAGCCACGGCATTTCCCATTGCTCCATCATCATGTGAAATTTGGAAATTGAGTAAGGAAGACCAATGAATAATTCAGACATTATAAGTGTGGTTCTGGGAAAGAATGCTGAATGCACTATTGACTTCAAAAGTTACAAACAAATCTATTTTGGAAGAAGTATGGCCTGAGAGCTCCTTGAGGAAAGGATAGCAAGGCTTTATCTCCCACAGCGTGGGCAGGTTCTCAGCAAAGACCAGTCTCTGGAGAAAGAAAGACACCTTGTTGGTAACATGGAAGGTTAGCTAGAAAGAGGAAGGCATGTGAAACAATTAATTAGCATCGTGGCTACACTAATGGGATCAAGCTGGGGGGAAAATGTGAAGTGACAAAGGACTGGCCAGAGTGTCATTCTGTCTTGCATAGGTTTTCTAAGGGTCAGAAGGAGCTTGGTGGCACCTAACAATAGCAAAAACAGTGTATGTAGGACAAATAACCTGAGAAGTGGAACTACCCGGAGAAGAGAATGGGATCAGAATTGGAGCAAGGCTTTTGCACCACCTGCAAGATGCAGATTTTACAACCGTTTTTGCTGAAAGCAAAGTTGAGTTGGAGCCCTCCCTTAAAATTTCAAGGACTGCAAATTTCAGATTGAAACTGAAGCAAAAAAAAAAAGCAAAATCTTTAAAACTGGATCAAGGGAAAATAATATGGTAACAGAGAAAAGATGGTAGCTGTCAAGAATTTCATTTTTCTTGGTCCCACAATGAGTACTCACAGAAGCAGCAGTAAGGAAATCAAAGGAATAGTGCACTCAACAATCCTGCTGACCAAGACCTTTAGAAAGAGTGCATGAACACCACTGTCATGGCAGCGGTAGGCAAGCCTTACACAAGCCATGGTGCTTTCAACCACATTGTGGAAACTCAGCACTAGAAAGGGTGTATCGTGTATCTGGTCTTACTTGTACACTTGCAACCATGGACCTGGAGAAGCAGCTCTACTGAGAGAAAAATCTGCACTGTTCTGTAATAGAAGTATTGTCAAAATGCATTCTCCAGGCCCGAAAGAGACCCCACAATATTGTTCCGTAAAAATGTAACCAAAAAAGTGCTTCAGACCTGCACCTGGATGCTCACTGTAAGCCTGAAAATTATTTATAGGCAAGAGCAATCAGATTCCATTGCCCATCCCACCATAAAAATGTCCTTCTGACATCTTCTCCTATGAGTTTTAGATTGTTCCAGTAAGGAGGGCTCAAGGACACATAAGGTTAGGCCACTGTCTCATTGTATTACCCACTTATTCTATCCCCCACCTTCTTTGTTATGTGTTCACTATATTATGCACAGTATGCCTTTTTAAAGATTTGTAAGCCCTATGATTATGTACACTGGGAAAACATGTTAGTTCTCTTGGTCTCAATATCAGGAGGAGCTGCTGTCACTCACTTTGCCTAACGATATTATTTCCAAAAACCTCAACATTCTCCTAAGGACCTGTTTGACTGTTGGAGCCCCGGGCCCCGGTATCACATCATAATCCTGTGAAAATTTAACAATTAATAAGGATAATACAAAGAACTGATGTATTTGCATTCTAATCCTGTCAAAAATATCAAAAGTACCATGGGCATAATGAGAATGCTCCTCAGAAGAAAACATGGGGAGATTTAGTGTCATATACTTCAGATATGTTTGTAGAAGGACAGTCCTTGGAACACCGCACCATACTTGCTAGAGGAGAGAGCCAGAGTAAAAGATGAAGGCCCACCATAATATGTATCTACATTGTAACTATAGGAATGAGTGAAAACATAATATTATAAGACTGGTACGAGACAGAGTAGCTCTTTTTTTTTCTTTTGCAAATAATATGACTAGGAGTCCTAACAAATTCAATGGCATCTAACAGCTACAACACCAGAAGAATGCACAAATGTGGTGCCCGGCTTAATGGGGTCCAAGGGATTGGGCATTAAGCATCAAAGAATTAAAAATTATATAATTGTAAATGAGGGGGAGTACAGATTTGGGACCCAAAGCCTATCTGTAGGCAATGGACCCTTAGAGAAGGGTCACTGGGAGGAGATGACCAGTCAGGGGGCAGTGCAGCAATGATGAAACATACAGCTTTTCTCTAGTTCTTCAATGCTTCCTCCCCAATTCTACCTTACAAATCTGGGTAGATCAGAGGATGTACACTGGTACAGATAGGAACCGGAAACGCAGGGAATTCATGATAGATGATCCATTCAGGACAATTGGTGAGTGTGGCGATACCAGGAGGATGGCAGGAAGATGGGGTAGAAAGGGGGAACCGATTAGAAGAATCTACATATAACCTCCTCCAACCAGTAAGTGGGTGAAGGAATACATTAGACCATGTAAGATTGAAAAAATAATAATTTATTATTAAGGGTTCAAGAGGGTGGGGGTGTGGGGAGAGGGGAAAAATGAGAACCTGACACAGTTTGATAATGATCATGGCAAAAAATGTACAAATGTGCTTGACATACAATGCATGTATGTATGGGATGTGATGAGAGTTGTATGAGCCCCAAATAAAATGATTTTTTATCGAATTGAGAATGTTAATTCCTCATCTCATAATCTTTGTATAGGTGTATATCATCAGGAGGGACCAATCAGTCTCTAAAGTAGGTCATGATGATTGTTAAAGGAGTGGGTCAGCAGAACAAAGGAAACCTTAAGCAAGATGAAGTCAGTGTCAGAAAAGTTGCAAGATTGCCTTCCAACATAACAATTGTGAGGCTAGTGAAAGACCGGTAGCATTTTGTTCTGTTGTATATGAGCTCATTAAAACTTGGAAATGTCTCAGTAACACTTACTCCTCATACATTCTTTTCTTTTTAGTTTTTTTTAATTAGGCATCACTGCCCTCTGGTGGTGGGAGTAGGCGGTCCAGCCTTTGATCCTGGGAGCTGGAATTGAACCTCCAACCCAGTGGGCCGGGTCCCGTACACAACCACTACGCCACCGGAGCTCAGCCCTCATACATTATTATATTTTGTTTTTAAATGTAAATTTTACATAACCAAGTTTTATGTATCTGAGACCTGTGTGAAAGTAAAGGGGTGCAGTCCAAATCAGATTATATCCTCATTATACTTTTTGAGAGATGTGGCCTATTTATAAAAGAGACACTATGTCCTTCACCCTCCTTTTCTGCTGGTATTCCGTGTCTACCTTTAACGGCCACTTCTTTAGGGCCTCTGTCTGTGGAAACCAGCTGGGAGCTTTGGACATACCACCATGCTCCCATAGAACTTGGACCCACTTAGTTGATATCCATGCTTCCTGTTTTACCTTTGGCATCATCGACCTGGTACTTTAAGAGTCTGAAGAGGGGTCAGGCTAGCATAGGACCCATGGGTTTGGGTTGAATTGGGCTGGGATATCTTTCTGATACCTATAGAGCTGCCACTTCTATTTTATTCGACAGCACAATGAAACACAAGATACTAGATAGATATCAGGGAATAGTATTTTGAAATATTAATTGTGTTTGGCTGATGTTGAATGGTAAATAGGGTGGGAAAGGAAACTACCAAACACTTCTTGACTGTTTTCAAGGTCCAGCCTCCAATTTTCTAATTCTCTTCCTCCTTCTTCTTAATATAAAAAATTTGTCATGAGTTTATATTGATCCCATGACCTTGAACCCAGTTTTATCTAATTCACTTTGATTGAAATTCAACCGCCTTTTAGTGAAAAAAAAAGCAAACCTGAGATCTAGAAGGACAAATTTTTCCTAAACATTAAATTTTATATTCCTGTAGTGTAGTCGTTTGACTAAAAGGACAAAGTCTGCTATAATAATGCTCATTCAATATGTGGCATATATGCGATGAATAGCATGGGAGATAATTTTAGAAGTTACAAGTAATGAAGCTTTTATCTTATTTATATAAGTGCTAACTTATTTTGATAATTTTCCACCTATTATTTTAGCTATTATAATATTTACATATGGATATTTTGAATATGCACACTTCAAATAATGTATTGAATTATTTATTAGCAAAAAGTATAATGGTTCACAACTATGACAAAAGTATGTAAGAATATTAAGAAACACGAAAAAGTCTAAAAGAATCACACCATAAGGTATACCAAACTGGATTTACATTCCTGGAATTATAATTTAGTGGTTATTTCTCAATATAAATATCCCTAAAAATATGTTATTTGCTATTTACCAACAGAAGCTCTATGAAGGGAAAATAAAAGTGTAGGGAAAAGAAAGACTGACCCTTATTTTAAGAATTATATTCATTTAATAAACATGCAGTTTTCCTGAGTGGCAAATTTGAAATATTCTGTTGATAGCTATAATGTTTGTTGCTCCAAGCCATTTGAAGACATTTCAGAACAGGAGACCTGAAGATCTGTTTTGGAAATTGCCCAGCCTTAAAAGCTCAGTTGGGGCAGTTCTACACACACATGTGGTAGCCATGTGTTGGAAAGGACTAATGGTACTGAGCAATAGCAACAGTCCATTATGTTTGCATAAGGCTATTGTGCTCTTTGGATGTTGGTTCTTGATATGTCTTGTTTTTGCTCCATTACAACAGACAGCAGTCTGAATCCCATGTATACTTCCATTTTTAAAGAACAAAAACAGATGCCATCAGAGTAAAAGAGGCAAGTACAAATTTATTTGTTTAGCTGAAAGCCAGAAATCTAGTCTGGAGCTTTTAAAAGCTTAGATATGTTCATTTCCAAGTTACAAGACAAAACAAGTTCAGCATTATATTGTTATATAGTTAGCTACCATTCAACAGCTTTGTGGGTCTTCTGTTTATGAATGATTGCCATGGAGTTCTTGTTTTATTTACTCAGTGATTTTTATGACTGTAGCAATGGCTACTACAATTTGATGTATCTTATTTTTTCACTGAAGTCTTCAAAGAGCTTTAATGTTTCCATAAAGAACAAAACAGAAATATATATTTAAGCATAAAGCAAATAAAAATGACCCTGACACTCAAATACCATAATAAAGTATTGAAATTTGTAGCACTCTTTTTTTTTCCACATATAGAGGAAATTTAGTCAAGCCTGTGAACTGAAAAAATATGTATTGTATAACACCACATGGAATCAACAAAATTAAGAGATATGGGAGATTTCACTAATTTAAAGCCCCAGTTATATTACACAAATAGACAAAACAACAAGTATTCATACTAGAAAATAAGCAAAATTGTTTTTATTCAAAATTGTTTTTGTTCATCTTTTATATTGAAAACCAAAAGGAATCAACTATATAAGTACTAGAATTCATTAAAAAAATTCTTCAAGGTAATTAGAAACAAACACATTACATAAAACATAGTGAATTTATATACAATATAATTAGATAATTCGAATAGAACATTAAGGATATAATTTAATTGAAAATGTCATCATCGTTATTCTTAAAGATAAACATTAAAAAGTACAAAATTGGTACAATGACACCATTGCTGACAGAACTAAAAATTATATAAATTAATAAAATGGCATCCCATATTCAAGGAGTATAAACTGAAAAAAGTGATGTAGTGATTTAATGCTTATGTCATGGAAATTGATAAGATGATGCTAAATTTCATAGATAAATGACATAATCAAAAATAGTTAAAACATCGTGAGAAAGAAGAACAAAATATAAAAACTCACTCTGTTTGAATGCATACCTTACCACAAAAGTGCAGTAATTAAGACAACATGTGATTACCACAAATATTGATAAACATATCAATGAAATATAAACATATCAATGAAATATAGTGGAATGTCTAGAAATAGACTGCTGCATTTATTGTCAAGCTAATTCTACTACGTTTTCTAAGAAAAGTCAACAGGGAGGAATGAATAGTGTTTTCAGGTGAAGCAATTGAATTTAAACATGCAAATGGATAAATTTGAAACCTAACTTTGACCCAGACCCTCAAATTAACACCAAATAAACACCATCATAAATTTATCTATAACTAAGTCTCTTGCTAGAAAAAAAAAACTGATGTAAATTTTCGTGACTTTATATTAGTCAATGGTTTTTCAAATATGAAATTAATAGTATAGGCAAAAGAAAATAGATATATTGGATTTTAGTAAAATTTTAAACATTCACTCTTGATAAACACTTTAGCAAAATCCCACAGGACAAGAGAAAACATTTGCAATTATATATTCGATGAAGGCCTTGTATGCAATTTAAAGAGAAACACCTTACTATTTTTTGAGACAATGCCAAGTTTCCCTATAGAGCAGGGTAGACCTGTCCTGTGAGTTTCTGAAACGGCAATTCTTTATAGTACTAGAAATTCCCACCATTCTCCCATGGAGCAGAACTGGTATATTTGAACTGCTGACCTTGCATGTAGCAGCCCAACGTATAAGCACCATACCACCAAGGCTCTTCTTCTATAAAGAAGACATGTAAAGAATGCTAAGACAATAAATAATATTAAATGGGAAATAAAATGAATAAACAATTTTTCCAAAGAAGTTATTAGAACTTTAGCAAATAGTCCAAAGAGAGCCCATAGTTGGGGAAACACACACAAAGCTTCAGCAATGACATAATACTGATGTAGCTATCTTCAAAATCTACAGAAGACAGAAAAACCTCAAGAGAAAAGAATTCCACTCAAAATGTGGGCAAAGAATCTGAGTACATGGTTAGATGGCTAATAAACACATGAGAATGCTCACAAACAAAAGCCATTTGGGGATCACAAATCAATAATAAAAACCCGATTGAAAAACAAAAAGAGAAAACAACAAATGCTGGAGAGGGTATGGAGAGATTGAAATTCTCAGATATTTATAGTGGGTCTGTAAGCATGTGAAAGTATTGAATACAATGATATGACTTTAGTTAAAACAAGTGAGACTGGAAATCCCATATATTCCAGCAATACCTCTTCTCAGTACATATCATAAAGATGCAAGAGAAGACACAAACTAATGCACACACATACACCTCCATGTTCATCAAAGCATGGTTCACAATAGCGAGAAGTTGGAAACAGTTCAAAGACTCATTAGCAAGTGGATGGAGAAAGAAACTTTGATTCATACATCCAATGGAATAATATGCATCAGTAAAAAATAATGATGAAACTGGGAAGCAACCAAAGAGCTAGCTTGTTCTCAGAATAGTATGTTGAGAAAATTTAGTCAACCAAAAAACAGGAATATTGTGGGAGATCCTGCTATGATGGCAAACAACAAGATAGAGACAAGTAGTGGGTCTCAAGTCAAGCTATCATTAAATCTGGCTTCACAAACAATGGAGTTGTAAAACAGTCTAACAATTAAAACCCATTATTGGTCCCTTATTGTGAATCAGAAAACCATGAGTGGAAGGTAGACTGAAATTATCTAGGAGAGACTGAACTTCAGCTAAGTATAGTCTCTCATAGGAGAGGCAGAAATAATCCCTGACAAATGTCAATCACTCACAGTCACCCTTTTTAGATCAGCACTCCCACAATGATGTTCAATTCACTTCAGAGGAGATTCAAGACCAAGAATGGACAGAGCAAGTGTATCTCTCTCAAAGAAGATGATCTCAATTTTGTTGAGGGTGGCGCAGGGCCAGGAGGATGGAGTGGGTAGCTTATTTGAAGGGAAAATATTTGGCATATTGCCTTTTTAACCCCCACCCCTCAATGTGTACTAATCTTGTATGTTTAACCAAGTTTATTTACAACCTTTAGTGACTCGAGGCTTATATTATAATCAGCCTGGTCTTTATAGATCATGTTTTCCCTAGCATATAGGCTATATCAAAAATATCTGAGTCAGAAAACTCATTAAGTGAACTGTACCTTAAACATGCCTTTTGCAGATTGGCAATTTATTTCTTGTACTTAAAGTTGTAATTCCACAAATAGACAATTTCTACCCTAAAAAGGTTGTGGAATTATAAGCTACTGATCTTCCATTCATACTTCTTGTTTTTGAGCATGCTCAATAAAGGTAATTTAAGACTACTATAGTTTGACAGCTCATATTTTCTTAGCTTTCTGATATGTGTGGCGGTCATGTACCTATGTCAATTTCATGATTGAGATGTAGGGATAGAGTCTAGCCTTTTAATATGGAGATTGCCAATGAGGTCTCTGTGTGGGCAAGGCTTTCTGTTGAGAATTCTGGGAAGTCTTGTGGCATTTCCCAATTCGAGAAGGGAAACTTGACTCAGTCTCCAAGATGACGAACCACTGACAAGACAAGATGACAGTGTCCGAGGTGCTGGAGGAGCCAGAAGAGAAGTCACACGGCCTTACCCTGATAGAACTAGACCTCTGAATCTGGAGCAGCCACCTGGACACCACTGCCAGTGCTGAGTTACTTCTATGGCCACTGGATGCTGTTGATGGACCCTAAGCCCTGGAATTGAGGAGTCATGGGAAGACCCCTGCCAGCACCAGGATGCTTCGAATGCACATGCTTCATGAGTCAGAAGGAAACTTTATAGACTGGTATCAGACATATGGGCTAATGTTGGATTTATGACCTTGGACTAGACTGGTTTGGGATGCTTTCTCAATCTTTCATTCCTCTTGTATATAAACCTTCCCCTGATATCCCTTTGCGTGTCTATGAATTTGTTTCTCTAGTCTACCTGAACACAGACATGCCTTAGTTATTCAAGAAATAATTCAACCATAGTGAATAAGTATTGTTGAACTTCGGTCCCTTGGTCTAATACTCACTGTTTTCTTAGAGAAGATTCAATCTCTTAAGTTGCTAATATGTATAAGTGAGTATCCATGTATTTTAATCTATAAAACATTCTCGTGTATCAATAGTCCACTCATTTCATTAGTATTCTAAATCCTATAACAATGATTACTTAACTATACTGTCATTTTTTATAGTTTTTTTCATGTTTGATCATTTTATTGGGGGCTCATACATCATTTCTCACAATACATAAATATATATATTGTGCCATGCTTCTCCACATGCCTTCAGCTGTCAGTGCTCTCTGAACCTCCACCTTTCATTCTGAGCACCTGACCTCAGCCTCCCATCCTTTCCCCTCCATCCTTGCTCCCCACTCCCCCACCAACTCTCAATACTTCATAAATTATTGTTTTGTCATACCTTACACTGCTCTCCCCTTGCCCTCTCCCCAGTGTCTGTCCCCCTGGTAGGGGGTTATATGTAGATCCCTGAGGTTGGCTCCCCCTCTCCACCCCATCTTACAGCAACTTCATTCCCACTACTGGTCCCACAGGGTTCATCCATCCTGGGTTGCCCACATTTCCATTTCTCACCTCCACAGTAGTGTAGAACTGGGACCATGACAGTTGGAGAGAGGAAGCTTTCAGAAACTACAAGAAAGTTGCATGCTTCATTGCCACCTCACTGAACCACACTACCCTGTCTCCTCCCCAAGAGTCCCCTGTGTGTGATTGTCCAATTTCCCACAGGTTGTCTTTGGGCCCCCACTCGACTCTCCCCCCATTCGTAATGATGTGATTCTTGTTCTTTGATGTTTGATAACTGCTCCCTTCAGCCCCCCATGACCACACATGCTAGTGATTTTCTTCCATGTAGGCTTTGCTGCTTCTGGGCTAGATATCCATCCATTCACCCTCAAGTCTTCATGATCCCAGGTGATTTATCATTTGGTAGTTGGGTGCCATCAAATTTCTCCTCTCTGTCTGTGTCTTCTCCCTTCTGTCTTCCATGATCTTGTTGCAAGGGGTAGGGGGACACACAGTTATATGATTTTTTGTTCTTTGATGCCTGATATCTGGGTCTTTCCACATCTCATGGTCGTGCAAGCTAGAGTGCTTCTTTTAAGGTGGGCTTTGTTGTTCCTGGGCCATATGACAGTTCCTTCACCCTCAAACGTTTAAGTCTTCAGATGTCACATCTTTTGATAGCTGGGTACCATCCGCCATCTTTACCACTCTTGCTCAATCCCCACATGTCCCCAGGGGTTGTCTCATGTGAGATCGCTATGCAATTTTTCCTGTTTGATGTCTGACACCTGGTGGCCACTTCTTCCATGTGGGCTTGGATGCCTCTCTGCTAGATGGCCATTTGTTTGTCTTCAGGCTTTAAGACCGCAGACTCTATGTCCTTTGGTAGCTGGGTACCATGGGTTTTCTTCATTTGCGTATGAGCCTATTTGACTTCAGTGATCACATTGGGACAGTGAGCATTCTAAAATGCCAAATTAGTAGAACAAAGTATTCTTACCTTGAGGGAGAGCGCCTGGGTAGGGATCCAAGGTCTAGCTTCTATCTTAGTATTAGACATATAAATATATGTATCAAGATTGTTCCCTCCTTATAACATGTACTTATGTTTACATATTTACATATCTGTGTTTAGGTCTCTGTAAGTGCCCTTTGCCTTCTAGTTCCTTATTCTTTTTCCTTCTGCCTTTCACCTGTTCCACTGTCAAAATTGGTCATTTGAGTTTCAATACTTTCTATTACATTACCCTTACTTCGGCCCACCAGGTCTCCCACATCCTCCCCGCTTACGACTGCAGACTACCCATTGTTCTCCCCAGCCCTGAGTCTGTCCAGGCCCCCATTCCTCTCCCTTCTCCCCCATGTCTCCCAGTCTTCCTCTCCTCCCCACTGTCCAACCAGTAGTGCTCCTTACTTGATTAGATCCATTTTGGGGGCTCAGCCCACATTTCTTTCCCACCATATGACCCCCAAAATGTCCTCTGTCATTGTCGACTTCTGTAAGGAGCAGGTCCTGCTGTTGTTTGCTCTGTGACCCCTGTAGAGTAGGTTTCTGCAAGGGCATAGTTTTCTGGGCGTCATGGGCAGGGCTATGGTCATAGTGGGGACTGGACCATCTCTCTTTCTCATCCTCTGTATCCACCTGTCTCCATGTGGGTATGGCATTCTGGTCCCTCCCCAAGCCTGTTCTCTGCTGCCCCTACTTCCTGGTCTAGATGTGGCCGACCCTGTAGCAATCTCTTTTCATGCCTTCTTCCATGTGACCACTCTGTCTTCACGGTTGGGTGATTCATGGGAAGATTTGCATGCCCACTCCAGCTTCTGTGGAGAAAAGACCCGTACTCTCCCCGCTCCCCGGGGTGGGCCAGAGTCCTCCTCCCTCTGATATCCTTTCACTTTAAAGCTCCTCTTTTTCTCCTTCCCCCCATCTTCCTTCTCCCTTACTGTGTAGTACCCAACATGTACCTCCCTGGGTTTAGTAATTACTAAAAGTCCATCCATTATCTATCAGCTTGTCTTACTGGGGTGGTTTTTTAAGATGCTGGAAGCTATGTCACTGATATTTCAAATATCAGAAGAGTCACTTAAAATCAGCAGGTTTCAATGGAATGCCTAGACAAAGAAGAGCCTACAAAGAAGGAATACATTACTGACTTCAGAGGAATTAGTTACTTAAAACCTCGTGGAGAGTACGGAAACATTGTCAGCTACTAAAAAGCCAATGAATAGAAGCAGTAATTATCAGAGACAGTGCTGGCAGAAGAGCCCAACACCTTGGAAGACACCCTAAAAAGGAATGAGGGAAAACTTCCCTCTCAAAGTGTAATCAATCATAGTGATATAGAAGGAGTAGAACATGCTAGAGTAAAGTCTTTGGGACCTTCCTTTGCTTGTGGGACACAATTCAAAATGCGAAGGAACAAGTGCAAATATTAATTAGTAATTGGAACTTAGAAATATATGGAAAACTGGAACCTCTCAAAATGAAATCTAACACATAATGACTGGTATCAAGATGTGTGAAATCTGAAATCAGCAAATATTAGCCATTTTGAATCATATATGGCTTACTATGCTTGGAATGATACAATCTGTTGAATGGGATTGAATAGTCTATCCAAAAGAGTTATTTCAAGATTTTATTAAAGTACAATGCTGTCTGTGATTAAAATATCTATCTGTATACAAGTGAATACTATAAAAAAATAATTATTGAATTGCATGTCCCAAACACCAAAGCTTGTGATGGAAAAATTGAACAGGTGATACTGTTCTGCTTGTTGAAAGTGAAAAATTGAAGCACTGGATAAAAATCAGGAATTTCAGCTTTCAATGTGGATTACAATTAAATGTAAAAAAGATTTAATACTAACCCTATAAGTATATGCATGTTGATCTATTTCCCTATTGTCATATATAAATATATTCCCCTGTGTACATGCCTATATTTAGACCTCTATAAATGCCCTTTATCCCCCAGTTCTTTCTTCTATTTCCTTTTGTTTTCCTCTTGTCCCACTATCGTGTTCAATCTCCATTTGGGTTTCAGTATTCTCTCTGTGTTACATTACTCTTGATCAATCTCCATTGGAAAGCTCACACCCACCTTGTCACTGATTTTGAATCACTTGTTGTTCCCTGATCCCTGGGCCCGTCTACATTACCTTCTTTCCCACTCCTCCCCTTATCCCATGCTCCCCCCGGAATGGTCATTCCCAAAATTTTGCCTCTAGGATATTCATCCAGCCTATCTTATCTAGGAAGACCTGAAGAGATAACAATATGTACCCCAAAAGAGGCATCCTAAGATGAAGCAACCAAAGAAAGTAAAAAAATGATAACAACAAAAACTCAATTTCATATATATGTAAGAAAATAAAAGTAATAACAATATAAAAGCATGTAAATAGTTCAAGATCTGTTCATTGACCTCCAGAAGTGTTCCCTGGTTGAGTCTGTTGGGGTGACACACCCTGTTCCCAAAGTATATCCTTGATCTGGTACATACCCTTAGTGTTTTGTCATGGTATGGTTGGGTCATGCAGGATATAATCATGATTCTATTTCTCCATTGTTGACCCCAAAGGGCCTTGGGTTAGCGAGGGTAGCCGTATTTCATACTGAGACCAACCATATGATCCTCTCTGTGCATCAGCTCTTTTGAGTGGGAATATCATCCTGAACGCTCGCTGGGCCAGGATACACTTCATTCTCACTTCCTCCCCCTTCATTTATTCTCATGTGCTCTGGTCAGGCATATCTCAGTCCCCAAACTGCGGCTTCAATGCTGACCTCCAAAGTAAACTCCCTTGGGGGGAGAGGTAACTTTCTCTAGAGTTGGGTGCTCAGACCTCTCCACCGGTTCCCCACTCTATGCAGTCACTTAGAGCATTAGTTGTAGAACAGCAGATAGGCATTGGACCTCCACTCAAGTACTTTCTCAGTGCAAGAATAGTTTGTTCTACTAAATTGGCATTCCATGTTGCTCAACTTCCCAACATGGTCACTGAAGACAAAGCGGGTGCATAAGCAAAGGTGGTGAATTAAGCCAATGGTGCCTGGCTATCAAAAGATATAGCATCTGGGGTCTTAAAGGCTTGAAAGTACAAGGGGTCATCCAGCTCAGAAGCAACAAAGTCCATATGGAAGCAGCACACCGGTCTGTATGGCCATGGGGTGTCAAAGGGTTCTGGTATGAGACATCAAAGAACTAAAAATTATATCATTATAAATGAAAGGGAGTTCAGATTGGGGACCCAAAGCCCATCAATGGATGAAGCGACATGTCCTTACAGTGCGGTTGCATGAAGGAGATGAGCCAGTCAAGGTACAGTGTAGTAACAATGAAATATGCAAATTTCCTTTTGTTCTCAAATGCTCCTTCCTACCCACTATCATGATCTCAAGTCTACCTGACAAATTCAGCTAGACCAGGGGATGTATACTTCAGTCAAAAACAGGGGGAATTGGCCTGAGCCCTGGTGGAATAGGGGTTGAGTGCAGGACTGCGGCCCACAGGGTTGGCGGTTTGTATCTAGGAGTAGCTCTCTAGGAACAAGGCTGGGCCTCCTACTACCACCAGGGCAGTGATGCCCACAAAAAAAAAACAAACCAGAAACAGGGGTAATTTAGGATTTATGGTCCCTTCAGGACCAGTGATGAGAGTGGTGGGATGATGGAATAGAAAGGGGAACCAATTTTAGGGATCTACATATAACCTCCTCTGCGGGTATGGATAACAGGGAAGTTAGTGAAGGGACACATCGGGCAGTACACAATATGAAAAAGTAATAACAATTTGTAAGTTATTGAGGGTTCATGGAGGACAGGGAGTGGAGAGGGAGGGGAAATATGAGGGGCTGATCCTGGGGGCCTAAGTGGAGGGAGGATGTTTTGAGAGTAATGATGGCAGCAAGTGTGCAAACGTGGCCTGCATTAAATTTATGTATGTATTGATCATGATGCGAGTTGTATGAGGCCCCAATAAAATGATTTATAAAAAAAGGAGGGGGAACGAAGAGCTTATACCAAGAGCTCAAGTAGAAAATATTTGGAATTGAATATGGCAGCTTGTGTAAAAATGTGCTTGATACAAAGGATGTGTCAAATGTTATAAGAGCTCTAAGAGCCCCCAATAAAATCATTGAAAAAAAACTTCAAAAATCCTCACAACTGGAACAGTAAGTAACACCATGACAAATGAAGAAAATATTGAAGCCATCAAAACTTTGTTCATTGGTCTACAATCAATTCTCATGGAGCAGTAGCCAAGAGATCAAATAAAATAAGTGAATTTGTTTCATAAGTATTCTTAAAGAGTTGAGCAAGAAGGATGTCTCTTTGAGAGCTTGGATGCACCTGACCAAGGATGGCATTCCCAGTTTCCTTGAAAGCCTGTGAAATTTGAACATTAAGTTAGTAAAACTAAATTAAAAACGGGAGCATTTGATGTATGGTCTTGATGAAGCTTATTGAAAATAAAATGGTTTGTCAATCTATTTGACTTGAGGAAAGTACAGCGAGAATATTCCTTATAGGGAAGGAGGATGAAATGTCATCTCACAAACTGAACATGCTATCAGGAGACACTGGTCCCTAGAGAAGGCCACAAAAAAGTAAGACCCTTGACAAGATGGATTGACAGAGGTTGCAACAATGGAATCAAATAGAACAATTATAAGGATTGAGCTATAACAAGGGAGTGTTTATTTCTGTTGTGTACAGTCAATCTAAAATGTTTGTTGTCAATATAAATAAGCACTGACAAGGCACCTAACTACAACATCTCATGAAGGTCACTTAGAGTACCACTCACAAAAATGCTGCAACTGGAGTGAAACAGAGATATTACAAACCTTAAGTAAATGAATGGATTTTGAGCTCACACTTAACAATAAGCCCTACCCTAAAAAACAATTAGTCTTTATAATATGGCACTGCTCAACACCTACTCTCACAAAGGGGCTATTGATAATATGGGTGCTATAGCAAAGTATAATGAAGAATTTAGATGTGTTCAACGATCCGAAAGAATAATATCTCTCTGTGCTCTTAAAATCTTATAACAGTCAGCCATCTTAGTGGTTGTTATCTAAATCCATACAGAAGAAGCACATGAGCCTTTATAATATAAGGATTGTAAATAACAAAATCCAAGATCAGAGAAGTGAAATACTTTAAAGCTTATGTTCTGAGCAACTAGTGTACAGAAGGACATCGAAGACAGTGAATGTCCAAAATCCATTTACAAAGACTCCTGTTGGTTAAAAACTATCTTTGAATTCCCTAAGAACATTGACCAGAGAAGTGAGAGGCCCTACTCTCACAAAGAGTGCATCAGAAAGTGAATTAATACAGATACAATTAAGTTAAAATTTAGCATCTTATCATTTACTTTTATTTTTAACCCATCTTAAATTGCTACATTTCAAAAATTTTCATATATTCTACTTTAGGTTGAGGCTTTTCTTTGCTTTATTTTTTTGGTTGTGGTGGTGGTTTCATACTCTTTTATGATATCCAGAATAGAAAAATTTATAAAAACGATAATTAGATTTCTAGTATCTTATTCTTACCTTGGGGGGAGTTTGGGGGAAATTGGAAGCATAAAACAAAGAGTACAAAAATAAAAAAAAATAGTTTCTGTGATTTATTTTGGCAATGGTTTCACAACTTTTAAATATATCCATTGATTAAATCATATGGTACATCCATTATAAATCAATAAATCTGTTTTAAAATATAATGGAGTTTTCCACAAACCTTTTGTAGCATCTGTGTGTATGTGTGTGTGCATGAGAGAGATAAAAACCTTTATAAGTTCTTATTGTGCAGACAATTCAAAATTCTAGTAACTGCAGGTCATTAAAACAGGACCACAAGAGTCAAATTACGACTGAGTCTATCCTATTTGAATTTCAATAATATTTCAGAAAAGATTCAATGCATTACACACTAATAACCAAACATCTGATGATCTGTAGGAAGACATAAATAACATTTTTTTAAGAAGAAATTAAAAGATCATTAAAAAGACAGGAAAGTGAATCAAAGTTGATGTCAGAAAAGATTCTATCCTTTGCTCTAAAACATTGAGTATCTAGAGCAAATGGAAAGCAAGCATGAAGTGTAAGAGCTGGATTGAAAATAGCAAAAAAGTTATTGGTAAGAAGTCAATAATGATCTTTTATTTCTTTCTGAATACTGTTATTCTTTTTTCAATACCATTACTAAATTAGGAAATGAAGAACACAACTAAAATAAAATTCTATTTCACATTCAAGAAAATTATTATAATAAAAATCTAAAACAAAATGATACTTTTTGAGCATGTGGAATAATTGGAGACTTTATTATGAGTAGAAACCAGCACCAGCAATAGTCTTAGAAGTAGCCTTGATCAAGGTACCAAAGGCGCAGATTGTTACGTGTTGGCTTGCTAACCATGAGGATAGATGGTGAGATCCTCAGTCATCCTTTTGAAGAAAGATTGGGCTGTATGCACTTGCAAAGATTTACACTCCAGGAAACTTTAAGCAGCAATTTTACCATAGAATCAAGATGAGTCAAAATCAGCTCCTTGGCAACTGACTACAGCTGGGAATGTAAAATGGTGCCTCCATTTTGGAAAATAGGTTTGGATGATATTATGGATGGTATATTTAAGCTTTGAAAATAAAAGAGAAAATCTCTACATAAATTTTTATAGAACACAGTCAAAGAAGACAACTAGCTTGTTTTAACACAGTGGAATATTTACACTATATTAACAGAAAAATTTAAATAGATATTTAATAGTCCTTCTAAACTAAATTCCCTGACTGTCATACACTCAATGCTAACTCACAGTGACCCCACGGAACAGAGTCGAACTATCCCTATGGGTTTCCAAGAATGGAACTGCTTAAAAGTATAGAAAAAATTATTCATTTCCCCATTGAGATGCTGGAGACTCTGAATGGCTGACCTTGCTGGTAAGCAGACCAGTGTGGACTAGCTCATCAGGTATCTTTGTTGGCAATGCTTAGAAGTTCTTATTGTGTAGACAATTAAAAACATTTGTTACTAAAGAACATTGTCTCTTTGTTTGAAACCTTTAAAAGTTCTTATTGTGTATAATTAAAAATTGTAGATACCGCAGATCACGAGAGACAAATTATTACCAGGAGTTTATCCCATTTGAATTTCAAAAATATTTCAGAATAGATTTAATGCATTGTAATACTAATACCCAAACACCTGATGATCTGTGGGAGGACGTCAGTGCGATTATTCACGTAGAACGTAAATGTCATTATAAAGACAGGAAAGTGAATCAAAGTGCATGTCAGAAAGACTAAAACTTGTTCTTAATCATAGAGTATCTAGAAGAAATGGAAGAAGAAATGAAGTGTATGAGCTGGAGAGAAGACAAAAGGCAGATGGAGAAAACAAACCCAAGTTTTATAATAAAATATATGAAGACCAAAGATTAGAAAACCAAAAGAATGTGTGGAGTCACTCTAAAAAGAACAAAGAAAACAAAACAACTAATTGTCATTCCACCATTTCATAAGGCAGCACACAAGCAAGTACCAAGAGTGCAGACCACACCAGGCACTCCACAGAGTCAGCACTGAGTCTGGGTTTGGACTCGGTAAACCTTTAAACTATTTTTAAGAAAAGAACCAATAGTGTAGAAAGCAGAAGTTCAAGCTGCATGGGATGCATTAATCAAAATGAGGCACCATTAATTGATTATTCTTTGAAATATTTCAACCAACTGAAGAATCACTGGAAACAAACTCTGGTGTATGCCAGAAATTTGGAATGCAGCTATTTGACCAACTAATTGGGGGAGAAGAATATCTGTCCATTCCAAATAAATATGAGCCAAAAGAATACTCAAACTAAAGAATAATATCATTGAGGTCACATGCAAGTAAAATTTTGCTTAAGATAATCCAAGAGTGGTCGTAGCTGTACGTTGGCAAGCAAAAGACAAAAGTTTAGGTAGGATTCAGAAGAGGACATGAAACAAGGAATATCGTTGAGTGGATCTTATTTTTTTTCTTTTTTTTGCATGCAACTTGGCCCACATTAGGGAATACCTGAAAGATGCTTATTTGTGCTTCAATGACTATGCAAAGGTATTCAACTGCGTGGACCATAATAAACTGTAGATAGTCTTGAGAAGAATGTGCTCATGAGGAACTCAAGAGGATCAGGAAGCAGTTGTGCAAACAGAACAGAACAGAACAAGGGCAACTGTAGCTTTGAAATCATGAAAAATGTGTGCCAAGGGTTTATCCTCTCATCATCCTTATTCAATCTCTATGCTGAATGTCTCATCAAAGATCCTGGATTATATGAATGGGAATGTGACATCAGGATTCCATGAAGGTTTAATAATGACAGTGACATGTAGATGTTACAACCTTGCTTGCCAAAAATGAGGAGTACTTTAAGCATTTGCTGGAGACCAAGGTATAGACTTTGGTATAGACTACAGCTCAATGTAAAGTAGATGGGAATCCTCACTATTGGACTGGCAGGAAACATTACGATACATGGAGAGAAGGTTGCATTTCGAAGGAATTTTTCTTGCTTGGTTTCACAATCAATGCTCCTGGAGGCAGCCTTCTAGAAATCAAATAACACATTGTACTCGGTAAATCTGCAAAAAGACACTTTAGATTATTGGAAAACAAGGAAGTTACTTTGAGGAAGATGCCCCCCCCACCTCCATGCTGCCATGTTAAATTGCTTCTATGCATGTGAAAGTTGAACATTGAATAAGAAGACCAAGAAGAACCAATATACTTGAATTGTGTTGCTGGAGAAGAATACTGAAAGCACCATTCACTGTAAAAAGACAAACTGATAAGTGTTGGGAAAAGTAAGACCAGAGTGCTCCTTAGAGGTAAGGATGGCAAAACTTCATTTTACGTGCTTTGGGGGTATTGTCTCTAGAGATGGACATCATGTTTGGTAACATGGATTGGCCGTGAAGGCAGAGAAGTCCCTCAAAAAGATGGATTGACACATTGGCTGCATCAATGGGATCGAGAATAAGAAAAATTATAAGGATGGCACAGAACTGTGCAGTTTATTTCTGTCATGCATAGTGTTGTTATGTGTAAAAGTCAACTTCATGCCAGCTAACAACATTGTGTTTGAAACATTGAGAAAGCTTGGGATATTCGGAGTAGGTGCTGACTTTTGTAGCAGAATCAAAAGACATCATTTTGTCTATTTGTTTCCTTTTGTGGGGTAGGGGCAGCACTGCCCTCTGGTGGTCATGGGAGCTACTCAGCCTTGCTCTTGGAGAGTTGCTGCTGGATTTGAACCGCCAAGCCTGTGGGCCGCAGTCCTGCACTCAACCACTACACCACCGGGGCTCAGCCCTATTTGTTTGTTTCTAAGAAAACAACAAACATCATTGTTTGCTTGTTTCTTCCAAGAGAAGAATAGGATCAAGATTGTGAGAGATATTGCCTTTGACTTTCTAGTTTTTTCTACCTTCCATTTAAGTGCAAATTTCATCCATACCGCTTCATTATATAGCTGTAAAAAAGTGGCTCTTATAAAAAAGTGGCTTGCTTTTGATATTGTATAATATATCTAGAATGTAAAATGTTTATGCATGATCTCTTAAAGTATTTTTACTTAGATTTTATAGTTTGATAAATTGATAGGCTAATTTTGAATGATATATTGGATTTGAAACCCCTCTTAGTAATCTCACATAAACAAATTTAGGAAAGTTTCTTTGTTCTTCACTATTTCCTTGAATTTTTATGAACTGGGTGTGATATTTCACTAAAATATCTGAAATAGCATCAAAGCTTTTGCTGAACAATTCTTCTTATTGTTGTTGAATGTTATCTAGCTAGTTTTTAATATTAAAGCTTCGACTAAATAATTATTATTGTATTATTGTTCTTGTTACTGAATGCTGTCCAGTTAGTTCAGATTAACAGTGAACCCATATACAACAGAATGAAATATTCCTTGATCTTGCACTGTCTTCACAATTGTGACATTTGTACACCTCATTTACAGTCACAGAAATAATATATCTCATTGACAGCCTCACTCCTTTTGTTTATCCTCTTTCTACTTCTCCACATAGGACATATGTGTCAAGAACTGGGCCCTCTTGACAGCATGTAGGAAGGAAAATATATAATTTTAACATAAATGAATATTTTAGGGCAACATATCACAAATAAATATTCTAGAAGTACATTTTGTAATCTACTTGGCATATAGTTATGAAAAATAAATGCTATTTCTACTTTCTACTTTAACTGTGGGAGTCTTTTGTAGTATCTCAATTCTCTTATTAGGGTGATTATCATAAGACTTTTCCTATTCCTAAAGAAGGAGTCCAGGTGGTGCAGTGATTAAGCACTGGGCCACGATCCACATGGTTGGCCATTCTAAAGAACCAGCAACACAGTGTGAGAAAGACTGATTTTCTGTTTCTATAAACTATACCTTCTCAGAAACCTAGAGGGGGTCACTATACGTCAGCACTGACTCAAAGGTGATGAGTTTGGGTTCCATGTTTACAGATTTAGCACAGTATGCTTTCTTTCTTATGTGGTTATTGTATTTCTAAAGTAAATGATTTTATCAGTAAACTTAATTACACCTATGCATCCTTCCAAAATTCTGCTTGCAAATTAAGTAGTTGAAAATGACTTTGTGTGTTATCTGAACTATATCTCCAAAACCATGTTAAGCTTAGTTATATTTCTTCCCTCTTATTTACACTTGGTTTTTTTCTTTTTTTCTTGGCATGTCCTAAAAGGCTCTGAATTTAGA
This sequence comes from Nesogale talazaci, assembly GCA_004026705.1. Taxonomy (NCBI): domain Eukaryota; kingdom Metazoa; phylum Chordata; class Mammalia; order Afrosoricida; family Tenrecidae; genus Nesogale; species Nesogale talazaci. The sequence goes on along the minus strand of PVJH01010079.1, from coordinate 34,497 downwards.
CTTTCTAAACATCAATTTCTCATACTTCAAAAAAAATATGACTTCAAAAAAAATGACTTTCACTGCCTATGCATGCTTTACAACCTCCCTTCATAATTTCATCAAATAAACTGCAAGAGCAATTTTTTTAATTTCATTATGATCAGAGCCATTTTTCTTATAGAACACTTTAACTACAAAGTTAAATCCAAATTCTTTATCTCCTTTTTCTACCTTTCCCACAAATGAATAGACAATTATGTGAAGACGAGATCTTAATTAACATGAATTTTTCAAATAAGGTATTATAAATTAATAATTACATCCTGCTATTAATAACTGGATCATGATTAATTGGTTGGTGCTTTGGGTTGATTTTGACTCACCCTAAGCCATGTGACTAAGTAGAATTTCCCCAGTAGGGCTGTATAGATCACGATCTTTAAGGAAGTAGATGGTAAGATCTTCCTCACGAGCCCTAGGACTTGTCACAACCACCAGTCTTTCAGCTTCCATCCCCAGAGGTAATTCATTTTGCTACCAGAATTCTGGTGAGTCTTCAATGATGCTGTAATATGATGATGTGCTTCTCAGTGCTGGTTCACAGTGACCCATGTACAACAGAATTAAACACTGTGGTGCCATGTGCCATTTTCATAATTGTGCTTGATTTGAGTCCATTGTTGTAGCTCTTATGTCAATTCAACTTATCAAGGTCTTCCTGTTATGTACTGCCATCGACTTTATCAAGCATGCACTTCTCCAACGCCAGATGCTTTCTGATAACAAATCCAAAGTAAGTGAGACAAAGTTTTATCATATTTCCTTTGGAGGAAACTTCTGATTCAGTTTCTTCCAACAACTTTTGTTTGCTTTTCTAGCCCTTTCTCCCACTGACTTGGAGTTGACTTCCACTCACAGCGACTGTATAAGGAAGAGTAGAACTATCTCTTTAGGTTTCTATGACTGTAAATCTTTGCAGGAGCAGGAAGATGGATGTATCTCCTATGGATTTTTCATTACTTTTTCTAGCATTATAATTAAAAATGAATCCATTTTCACAGTCTTTTTCATTTTTGTGCACCTCTTGCATACATGCAAGGGAATTGAAATTACTATGTCTTGAAGCAAGCATACTTTAGTCCTCCAAGCAACAAAGCACCTTAAAACTTTTCAAAGGTCTTATGCAGCAGATTTGCCATTGTAACACACTTTGATCCCTTTACAGTTTTTTTCCATGGGCATTGTGGATCCAAGTAAAATGAAACCCTTGAAAGAGTCAATTTTTTCTCCATTATTGCTATTTTCTCCATGATTGCTATTTCTCAGTCCAGTAAAGAGGATTTGTGTGAGTGACTTTTCTGTCTGCCCACCAGTAGAAAGTTTTTCAGTTTTAAAACTACTAAAGATGTTATAACTTCTAAAGACAACACCAATTGGATGTAAAACTTCAATTTCTTATCACTACTTATTCAAAATTCTGTATGCACTGATGTTAGCATCATATTATCATATATTAAGTTCTACAAAAATATGTTGATGCATTTTTTCATGTTAGCATTGGGTTGCTCAGGACAAACTCAGAAGTTCAAAATTATCAACTCTGAGGCGGAATGATGCGGGGTTTTGCTCCGGTGAAAAGTGAGAGCCTCAAACATTCAGGGGCAGTTCTACTCTGCCATAAAGGGTCACTGTGAATCAACAGTAACTCGATGTCAGTGAGTCAGTACTTTGGTTTTCAATTTCCTTTGGTTCCTGATAAAATATTACATTTTTAACATTCATACTATAAAATTCTTCTTGAGATGATTGAAAAATTACCTTCAAAGTATTCTTAGTCTTATACTTTTCCATATGCATTTGTAAAATTTGCCCAAAATACCACTGGAATTTTAAGTTGAGATGACATGAAAATTATAGGCCAATTTACAGAGTTCTTGCATCTTTCTGATGTTTAACTGTCCTGTTGATGATTATATTTTCCTTCCTACTAATTTTACTCCTATTTTATATAACTCTATTGAAGTACAGATAATGTACAGCAAACTACATATGTTTAAAGAGTATATATTAGTGAGATTTGTCATAAATCCACAAAACCATCTTTACATTCAAGATTAAAAATGTATTTCTAGCATCACCAAATTTTTCTTTGTGCTATTTTGTAAAGCATTGCTTCCCCCAACCCCATCTTCAGGCAAATACTGATGTGGTTTCTGACTTTATATCTTTGATTCCATTTTCTAGAATTCAAATAAATGAAATCAATCAGTGTGTATTCTCCCTTTTATTTCCACTTCTCTTTCATTTAGCATAATGTGGCTGCCTATGTCAGTAGTTTATTAGTTTGTGTTGATGATCAATATTCCACCTTATGAGTAGACTACTTTTTAGAAATCTATTCACTTGTTCCGAGTCATTAGTCTGTTTTCAGTTTTGAGATATTGGAAATAAAATTTCTATCACCATTCATGTGTGAATCTTTGTAGATATATTTATTTTTAAAATGTATTTGTGTGGAAGGGCTCTTTTTTGAATGCCCATTTATTTGAATTCTTTTTTATGTTTTATAAGTGCTGCTTGGGAAGTTGATTTTTCGTGATAAGGAGTGACATGCTGACAGGAGTTAAAAAGGAGAGCAGGTGAAGGTAACTCAGAAAGATGGAAGAGGAGTAGAGGATTTGTATATATTATTATCTAAACAAATATCACCTTCAGGTACCTGAGTTTTTGTCCATCCAGAGGTCAAAAATTATCCAAGAACCACGATGCAAACATATAAAAATGAGCCCCACAGCAGTCTAATGGCCCAGGTCCATAGCAGGGCACATTGGGGTTCAATTCTGCTTTTAAACAAAAAACAAAAACCTGGTAAAATGACACAGATAACAGCAGCGAATACATACATAGGAGTATAAATGGCTGGAGAGTATGAGAAGATTAGGTTTAAATTTTAGGAGCTGCTCTGATGATGCATTTTCCCGCTGAGCTGTTAACAACGTGGTTAACAGTTGCAAACCACCAGCAGCTCTACAGGGAAGAACAGGCACTTTTCTCCTCTACCCAGGAACAGTCTTCGAAATCCACCCAGGCTGTTCTTCCATAACCTCTAAGATGGTTATGAGTTGGTATTGAGCCCATGACTGTGCTCTTAGAATCTTTAATTTTTAGAGGCTTTTAATCTGTTTTCCAGAGAAATTTTGATATTTACATTACTACTAGCAGGACGTCAGAGTCAGTACCTCAACAGTCATAACAATATGTACTGTGCCAGGCTGGGATGACTAGAGAAACAATCCACTGACACATACATATAAGAGAGAACTCTGTATCAAGAAGTAATTCTATATCAAGAACACATCCCAGTCCCCCCCAACTCAAGTCTGTAAGTCCAGTGCTAGTCCGTAAGTCCTCTTCAGACTCACATAGTCCCCTGCAATGACTGCCGGTGGGTGCAAAGTTGTGTGGATATGAGGTTGGCAGGAAACATGATAAGGTGGCCAACAAGCAAGAAGTTCAAGCCATGGAGAGAGGCCTGTCTCGATACATTTTGGCCCCAGCTCCAAGGGAGGTCATCAGATGATAATGCAGAATTCCTGTAGAATTCAGTGGTTAGATGTTCCCTTCCTCCCTACTTTTACATATCTTCAAGTTGACAGGAAAGTATGTAACTACCACATTTGTTATGCAAAGGTTAATTTTCAGTTATTTCAGAGGTAGCTTCATTTTTAACCATTTGAAGGTCAGCTTAATTTCGAACCATTTCCAGTATATATGTGGTGATTTTTTTCTTGTGTTCATTCTAGAGAATGTATAGTGATACTTCAATATGATATTTCAAGATATTGATTTTCCTCACAGCAACTAATATAAAACATTTCAATGTGTCTATCACCTATCCACATATTTCATTTGGTATTGTTTGAAAAAACAAGTAATCATGATCAAATTTTATTTTTCTTCTTTTTCAGGGAGTCCTTGTCGGGTCATGGCTGTGCCATTGCACTGCTGATTTCTTCTGTTCAATTCTAATGCATTTAATTCTTCTTCATGCATGATTGCATAAGCTAGAACTATTTATATTGACTATAAATGATGACTAATTATTCTAAGTTTTTGTCCCTCCCTTGCAATGATAAGGGGAATCATTGATTTTTACAGCAAATATGTTACTAGCCCTAGATTTATTTTGGTGGGAGATATATTTTTATAGATAGAAATATCAATTTTATTAAAAATAATGAATAGATATTAAATGTTAAATGTTTTCAAATGTTATTGCTGCCATTACTTATATGATCATACAAGGTTGTTTCTTAGTTTAAAAAATTGATATTGTGAAATAAGTTTTTGAATGTTAAATTAACCTTGCATTCTATGATAAATTTCACTTGATATATATTTCTTTTTATATATTTTCATTTAAAATTTTATTAGTTTGGTAAAATACAAACTTTTATTATTTTTGAACTTATTTTCAGAAAGATATTCAGTTTTTTAAGTTTATGCTTTTTTAAATTCCTTTGTATATTTTCATCTCAGGATATGATATTCTAAAAATTGGGGGGAAGGGATTGAACTGTTTACTGGGAAAGTTCATGCATATGGTGCTTTGTTTGCTTATTTTATTTTGACATACAGTTTTGGTAGAATTCAGTGGTTAAATATTTAAGCCAAATGTATTGTGTTGGAAGTTTTTGCTTTCCTATTTAGTTTTCAATTCATATTTTTGTTTGTTGTTGTTATGTGTCCTTAAGTTAAATCTTACTCCGAGTGACCCTATGTACAAAAGTACGAGAAACACTGACCACTTGTGTTTGAATCATTTTTGCAGTCACTGTGCTGATCTCCTTGAAGGTCTTGTTAATTCCTGATCTACCTTAACAAGCATAATGCCCTGTGCCACAGACTGGTCTCTTGGTACCGTGTCTAAAGTAGAGGGTACGATCTTCAATCCTAAGGGCCATACTGGCTGTATTTCTTGTAAGATGAACTTGTTTGTTCTTCTACTTTCAACATTCCACCGCAGACTCGTCATTTAAATGCATCATTTCTTCTTTGGTCTTCCTGATTCATTGTCAGTAACTTCCACTTACTTATAAGGCAATTGAACATACACATGGTTTCACCAGGCACTCATTAGTCTTATGAATGACAGCTTTGCCCTTGAACTCTTAGAGATGTTTCTGCTGTAGATTTATTCAATACAACCTGCCATATGATCTCTTCACTACTGATTCCATGACCATTGGCTGTGGATCTGAGCAAAATTAAAATCTTGAAAATTCGACATTTTCTCCATCTATAATATCATCTATTGGTCCAGTTGTGAGAATTGTGGTTTTCTTTACACTGAATTGGCAGCATGCTGAAAGTTCCAATCCTTGATCTTCATCAGCAAATGTTTCAAGTCCTCTTAATTTTAAGCAAGTCAAGTGTTGTCCTCTGCATATTGCATGACCTGAATAAGATTTCTTCCAATCCTAGTGCTTCATTCTAGATGATATAGTTCAGGTTCCCTCATTGAATAAACATGGTGAGAGGCTAAAACCCTGATTCACACCTCCTCTGATTTTTTTTTTTATAAATCATTTTATTGGGGGCTTATAAAGCTCCTCTCACAATCAATACATACATCAGTTGTACACAGACCACATTTATACATCTGTTGCCATCATCATTCTCAAAACATCCTCCTTCTACCTAGGCCCCAGTATCAGCTCCCCCTATTTGCCCTCCCTCCACACAGCCCTCCCCCATGAACCGTTAACAATTTACAAATTGTTATTATTTTGTCATCATACCCTGTCCGACATGTCCCTTCACTCACTTCCCCATTGTCCGTACCCCAGAGAGGAGGCCATATGTAGATCCCTACAATTAGGATCTTTCTACTCCACCTTTCCTCTACCCTCCTGGCTTCACCACTCCCACCCCTGATCCTGAAGGGACCAGCTGTCCTGAATTACCCCTGTTTCTGGCTCCAGTGTACATTACCTCATCTTGCTGGCTTTTTAAGGTAGAATTGAGGTCATGATAGAGCATGGGAGAAAGTATTTAAGAACTAGAGGAAAGTTGCATATTTCATTTTTGCTACACTATACATGGACTGGCTCATCTCCTCCCTATAACCCCTCAGTTAGGGGCTATAGCTTTATCTATTTATGTGCTTTGGGTCCCCGATCTGTACTCTCCCTCATTTAGAATGATATAATTTTTAGTATTTTGATACCTTCACTAGTTTGTGTTTGCACAGGCTGGTGTGCTTCTTCCATGTGGACTTTGTTACTTCTGAGCTAGATGACTGCTTGTTTGCTTTCAAGTTTTTAAGATCCCAGATGCTACATCTTTTGATAGGTAGGCACCATCAGCTTTCTTCACTACTTTTGCTTATGCACACATTTGTCTTCAGTGATCGTGCCGCAAAGGCGAGCATCATATCATGTTGGGAAGGTTAAGTCACATGATAGTTCTTTTCAAACAACTGCCACTTGATTAATACACAAATTCTCCATGAGCACAATAAGTTCTAGAATTCCCATTCTTTCCATAGTTTGTTGTGATCAACCTTGTGGAATTCCTTTGAGTAGTTCATAAAACACAAGGAAACATTTTTTCTAGTATTCTGTTTTGAGGAGAATCCATATGATAACTGCTATACTATTTCTTGCTCCATAGTCTCTTCTGACTCTGGCCTGAATTTCTGGTGGTGTCTTGTCAATGTACTGCTCCAAACAATGTTGAATGATTTGAAGTAAAATTTTACATATATGTGTCATCAGTGGTATTGTTTGATATTTCCACATTCTATTGGGTCTCCTTTCTATGGAACTGTTACAAATAGTTCTTTTACAATCAGTGGTCAATATTCTAATACATGTCCATTCATATTCCATCTATTTCTGGAGACTTCTTTTTGTCTAAATTCAGGTTGGACTTCTTTCTTCAATAGCAATGGTGCTTTGTCAAATGCTACCTGTTGAAATGGTTAAATGTCAACTAGTTCTTTTGGTACAATGACTCTCAATTTCTTCCATATTCTTTTGATGCTTTCTACATCTTTCATAATTTGTCCACAGAATCTTTCAATAATGCAACGAAATTCCTGATTTTTCCCAGTAACTTCATTTTAAGATATGCTGAGCATGCAAATTTTCATTTTTACTTTTCTCACGCTAGGAATTTGCACACTTTATTATAATAGTTTATCTTCTTGAAGTGCACTTTGACATTCTGTTTAGCTTTTTCACTTCTATGTGGCTTAGCTACTCTATGTATAAGAGTAAATTTCCGATATTCCCACTATCATTTTCTTTCTTGCCTTTTAACTGACCTTTTGCTTTTTTATGCATAATGGTCTTGATGTCATCCCACAGCTCAGCAAGTGTTCTGTCACTTGTGTTCAATGAAGCAAATCTGTTCCAGAGATGTTCTCAAAATTCAGGTGAGATATACTCTAGATTGTATTCTCGGTCTAATGACAAATATTCAAAAATGTGCAATAACTTCTACCTGAACATACATATCTTTAGTATTCCATTTATGTATTCCTTCACAATAAGTTTTGCTAGTTTGTCTCTTTCAAATAATTATATTGTTGCTGATGTGTTGTTATTCGGTGTCATCTAGTTGGTTCCAACCTATAGCAAATATATGCTCAGAAGAATGAAACATTTGCCTGGTTCTGAACCATCCCCACAGGGCAACAAGCTTGATATCATTGTTGTATCCTCTGTGTCCATCCAGCTCATTGAGGTCTTCCTTGATTTTCAGGGCCCCTCTACATTATAGATTATGATATGCTTTCACCAGGAGCTGGTCTCTCCTGACAGCTTGACCAAAATATATAAGACAAAGAATTGCCTCATTTGCCTCTAAGGAACACCCTAGTGATACTTCCAAGACAGATTCATTTTTTCATTAAGAAGTTCATGGAATTTAAATATTCTTTTCCAGCACCACAGTTAATATTCCTATAAATTCTTCAGTCTTTCTTATTCAAAGTCCAACTTTAACATGTATATGAGACCAGGAATAATAGCATGGATTTGGTTGGTCCCCCCTTGGTCCTCAAAGTAACATCCATGCCTTTCAATATTCCAAAGAGATCTTGCGCAGAAAATTTACCCAATACAGTCCTTGGTTTCTCTCTTGACTGCTACTTCCAGGAGCAAGACAAAATCCTTAATAAATGCAATCTACTCTCTATCTATCATGATGTTACCAATAGCCCAATTGTGAAAATTTTGGTTTTTCTTTACATGCGTCCTTGGCTTTTTTTATTTGTTTTTATCTTAAAATTCATTTTTTTTTATTATTTCTTTGTGTTTTCATCATCCTTTGCATTTTCAATAGTACTTTCCTCTTTCAATACTTTTTAGTTTTTACTGTTGATTTTAACATTGAATCTTAATACATTGGTAGATTGATTTACTACTGTTTTAATCACTTGTAAAAACACTAACTTATCACTACTTGTCTATTAATTATCTTGTTTGTTATTTGCTAGTTACATTCTGCTCTAATTGCTGTTTTCAATTATTTGAGTATGACTAAGGAATATCTCAACATCATATTTTATTGAATTTTCTCTCATTTGTTACAAAGTGTAAAATTAACTTTGAAATGAATTCATATTAATTTGTGATGTTTAAAATACTAATAACACTGTCTCAAGGGATAGTCAATCAGTGAAGCTAGTGTTGAATTTTAAGAAACATAGTTTTTAATTTTTATGAGGTTAATGTCAAGTTATTAGGTATGTTAGAAAAAACAAATTAGTATAATAATTAAATTTTCTACATCTCTACATGGGTTGTCCAGTCTTTTCCCAGAGAAAAAAATTCCTTATGATGGAACTAAGTCACACACTGATACACATGAAGCAGGCAGATTAACATCATGTATAATAATGGTGAAGGGGAAAATGTGGGGTTGATACTCTAGGATGTTATTTAATATCTGTGGACTTCCAAATCTGATTTTGATTTGACATATTTTAAATTTTCTTTATAATTCTAATAATTTTTATCTATGAAAGTACATAATTTAAGGAACTGATTACTTTTAAAGTATCATAAATTGTGATCAAGGCTCATAATAGGGACATTTGACTAGCAGATTTGTTTCTCTCTTGGCCAACACCATCTTATGCTTCAGGGTAAAGAACTTGCTTTCTGTCTTTCCTCACTGCCTTCCCTGGCTTACTCAAAATTCTTAAATAAGTATTAAATTAATGTGCTAACAGAAAACATTTTAAGGCAAAGGGCCATATGCAATAATGATGAAAAGAGTATACGTACTTAGTGGTAAGCACTACATTAATGTATCATAATGATTATTTTATTTAATCCTCATGACAAGCTGATACATAGGTCCATCTCATTGTCATTATAAAAATGAGAGAATTATATTTAGAAAGCTCAAATGACTTGTCAGAACTAGTAAGCAGCAGAAGAGGCATTTCTTTATATTATTATATTTTAAGGCTTTCTATTTTCACTATTTTACCCAAAACTATAAAATAATATTCTCATTTTTCAGTTTTCACTAGAGAATGTATAAAAATAACATGCAATTTAGGAAACTGTGTTGTTAATCTACTGTTTTCACAACATCATGCTTTAAGAAATAAAAACTGAAGCTATGCAATGATTTTAGAGTATTTTTTCTATGAACAAAGATATTTCTAGAGTAGGAACTTTCATGAGAATTTAAGCATGTAGACCAGAGCATCAATCTTTTTAATCAGGTTGTGTATTGCTACATAGAGTGAAATATACAAAAAGAAAGAAAAAACAGAAAGCTAAACCTGATTGAGGCAGAAGTGGAGTGTGGCAGACAGGGAGAGGAAAAAGGAGCCAATGGCAGTCCTGATCAAAGTATGAGCTTTCTCTTCTGATCATTGTTTTATGCTTCCACTATTAGGAATTTCAAAATATCACATCTTTATTTGAACAATTGTGCAAATTAGATGACTCTCTCCCTTCTCTTCAGTTTTAGGACTAGCTTTTTTATCTCAAAATATTTCCTCATGGCACAGATTAAGAGAAAGAAGAGAGCAAGGCAAAAAGGAAGCATTTTTTTAAATAAAAAATAACAAACAGCTTACACACTGTATAAAGGTCAATATTGTCTCTAAGGTTCTATATTTTTCTTTTGATTCAAAAAATGTGGAAATATTTACCCACAACCTTACAATCTGTCAGCACTTTAATACTTCATAATTTATTAAACAAAATTCTTCCCCTAACCCCAATATGTTTTACAGACATCTCATTGATCCTCACAATGTTCCTTCGGGGACTTTAACAATGGGAATTTTTATGTGTTTCACTAGAGGGGGGAAAAGACTGAAGCAGTAAGAATTCAATATCAATAATGAGTTACGGGGATGCTGCTTATTCCCAGATTTCAAAGACTACCAATATAGTTAAAAATTAGTAGCTCCCAGCAATCAGGACAAAAATATTTCTATGGATAAAGTGAAAAAATAAGTAGGTGCAAAATGCTTAGCACCTTCCCCCAAGGTTTAATGGAAAATTAAAATTTAAGTTGGCTTCCAAAACAGAATCCTCGACTTCATTATAAGACTACTTTTCTCTCCAGTATTCTTACCTCAGTAATAAGGCCATTCACATTGCTGATGAAGTCCTCTACTACTGATCATTCATTATTCTGTTTCCTTGTTCCTCTCTTCTCCTTTCAACTGGCTGTACCTCCAAAACAGGAACTCAAACAGGAACATGTACAACCCTCCTCTTCATAAGACTCTAGTTTAAAAGCCTATCACCTGTTTCACAAGACTGGTAATAACACAAAATTGGAGGCCTATGAGATTTAAGAAAGTTAATGATGGACGGTTACTGACATCATCATTGATGTGGTAACTACAAGAACCCCTCTTCATTTTTCCACTCTCTTCACCATAGCCTTCTTTCTTTTACATGAAAGATATCGTTTTGAAAAATATTATTGTAACTTTTGTGAAAATAAAATGCTATCTAAAAATTTGAAAACCTAATATCTCTACTGGTTTCATTACAAAGAAGGCAAAGAAGACCACCAGTCCCTAGTTATTTCATGAAGTATGCTCACTAGAGATAGCCACTTTTATTTTCAATGTATTTGGTATATACATACATATTTATGTGTATGTGTACATCACCACTCCTTTGTCAGTCTGTCATCATGTGGTGACTTGAATGTTGCTGTGACACTGGAAGACATGTCATCTATATTTCAAATATCAGCGGGGTCACTGCTAGTTAACAAATTTCAGATGAATTTTCTGCATAAAAATACACTACAATGAAGGGATACATGACCTACTACTGAGAGATCAGGCTTTGAAACCATTAAGATTAGGAGTTGAACATTATTTGGTATGTTGCTTAAAGATAAACCTCTCCAGTTGGAATGAAAAACTGTATCAAAAGGTAACATCATGATAAATGGTGAAAAATTAGAGTTGTCAAGGGTTTCAACTTGCTTAAGTTCACAATCAATGGACCTGGAAACAACAGTTAAGACATAGAATAACATAATGCATTAGGTAATTCTCCTACAGGAGATTCTTTAAAGTGTTGAAGGGCAAATATGTTACTTTGAGAGTGGAAGTGTACCTGACCCAAACTATGGTATATAGATCATCTTATATGCCCATGAACATTGGACATTGAATACGGAAGACTAAAGAAAAAAATCATTCATTTAAAGTATGATGCTGGTGAAGAGTATTGAATGTACCATGAACTGCAAAAAGGACAAACAAATAAATCTGTCCTGTAGGAAATACAGCTAGACTGCTCTTTAGAAAAGAGGATGGGGAAATTTTGTCTGAGTACTGTGGACACCTGATCAAGAGCGATAAGCTCCAAGAAAACTACACCGCACTTGGTAAGTAAGTCAGGGAAAAAAGAAGACCTTTAAGGATATGGGTTTACACAGTGGCTGTGAGAATGATGCAGGCCTTGGCAGAGTTTAATTCCATAATACAAAGGATTTCTATGAATTGGAACTGATTTGATGGCCCCCATTCACAATATACACCTAGACCTTACCAGATAGAATACACAGGGATCAAATTGACTAAAAATACTGAAAGAAGCAATGTCAAAGCTCACTGTCAGTATCCAAATCAAGGGTTGGGGCTGAACAGGAAGCAGGTCATCTCCTGGTTAAGTCCAAGCTCATGTTGAAGTTGAAGGAAATTAAAAAATAAATGTGAGAGCTGAAATACAAACTAAGCATATGTCACCTAAATGTAGAGATCATTGCGACAACAGATTTTCCAAATTGAAGTACAGAGAAGTTGTGTGGTGGTATCAAGTAATATCATCTGTATCGCATGCAAATAAAATTTGGCTGAAGATGATTCACAATGGTGGTAGCAGTACATCAAGAGAGACTTTCTGGGTTTTCAAGCCAGGTTTAGAAAAGGAAAAGCAGCCAAGCATATAATTGTTGATACCAGATGTGTCCTGGATAAAATCCAAGAATATCACAATCTTGAATTCACGATTTTCTTTGCTCTATACTATTTTTCTTTTAACATGGGGCTGTCAATACAAATCTCATGCCAATGCCTCCTACATACCTCTGAATATATGTATTTTTCATTTGTCTCATATTAATGTCCTTTTGTTAGAAAACTATTTCAATCTCTCAGTGATGAAGGAATGTAAATAAATACATCAGTTTGGTTGGTTATTGAGGCACTATAGTGACTTATTTCTTCAGTCTGACCAAGAAATAAGGTTCTGGTCAAAATAGTAATAGTGTGACATCATAAACTCATTCAATTATTGAGTGGAAATGGATAATTGAGCTACTTCCAATGGCGATTTTTCTTTAACTGGAAAGAAGGCAAATATATATGTTTTATATATTAATAAAGAAAATGTGTGCTTACTGAAATACATCATTGCAGAGGAATATTTGCTTAAAGTAGCTTCAAAACCTTACTGAACAAAAAAATATGCTGAGGAACAGGAAATATTGGGTTTTCAAAGTTTATGGAAGAATGAAACAAAGTTTAAAAGTTAGAGTGTGTTGGGTTTGAACAAATAAACAAATAGTGTCCATACATGAATGAAGATAAAGGTTAATAGATATAATATAATCTTATTTCCATGGAAAGCAAAGAATAAAACACATGAAAAGACCAAAGGAAAAAATTTGCCTCTTTTTGGGAGGGGGACCTAATCCTTGACCGGCATGGTCATCAGCTTCATCTTGAAAAATCTTCTTCCCTGGCACAACCATCCTCAATCAGACACTGTTCTTTAGTGGATCTCTCAGACAGCCTTATTGATCGCTATCCATACAATTTTGCCTAACTCTAATCCATTCTTTACACAGAAGGCAGAGGCATGTGAAAATCCAAATGCCAATCTCCTGCAGAAATCCTTTAAATATATTTAAATCCTTTAAATCGATGTTGCAATAAACCCCAAATATTTAATATTGACTTGGAGCCTCTGTATCTTCCAGTTCTGGAATAAACTCTACATGTGTTTTATGTACTATCCTGCTCCCAGGAGCCCTCCAATTTGCTGATTTCTGCTCATCTCACAAATAAAGGCTTACACGTCACTTCTACAGGGAAAGTTCTGTGATCTAAAAGTTAGGTTAAGAAATATGCTTAAAGCATTATTTGACTTTGCAAGGTAATTGCATTTCTCCTTAGTAGTACACAATGCTTTCATAAACTTTTCATAAACTAATCTTTTCCATCCACGAGATTGTAAGATATATGAAATAAAAGACTCTTACAACTGGCATATCTAGAGTAACTAAAAAAAATTTGCTCGTATATTTGCAATTAATACATAGATTGATTTATTCCAAATAATAGGTGCTTAAACATGTCTTTATGGTCAGTGGATAGCTGCAGACAAGTTATCTCAACAATATATGAATCTTATTTATTTATTTATTTTTTTTTGCGGGGCATCACTGCCTCTGGTGGTCGCGGCTCCTGAGAGCCGCCACTGCATTTGAACCACCAAACCCGCCGGCTGCAGTCCTGTACTCAACCACTTAGGCCACCGGGACTCAGCCCTAATATATGAATCTTATTAAAGTGTTTTAAATTTTTTTAAAAAGGGGCCAAGCAAACAATGGCTTCTAAGATGATCTTTTGGGCTAGTTCAAATAAAGAGAGAGAAGTCAGGTGACAAGTTTTGGAAATGACTTTTGGGGATACCTGAAAGATATATTTTTATCTAGGGACACCAGAAAATTATAAGAGCTTATTATGAAAAAGTTTTAAGAAAACAGAGAAATACATTTGTGAGAAAAATTCCATAAAAATTGTATTGAGGGATTTTACCCATCACAATATTGCACCTAGTCATTCTTACTGGAGTAAGGGTTATTTTTAAAGAATTTCATGGGAAACTTTACATCATTCATCCTACATCCTTAATCTTACCTTTTTCCAATTTTGTTTTCTTTCCAAACTCAAAGACTACATGAAAGAAACATAATTTGAATCCACTGAGGATATGGTAGCTTCCACTGCTAAATCAAAGCACAGAAAAAGTTAGAGAGATGGAAACCTTGCCTTCAGAAGTGTATCATCATAGATGGAGGCTATATCAAGAAATAACAGCTTATATTTTATGTAGCTATTTAGTAAAAGTTTCTATGATTTGCTCAATCAGCAATATATAATCATGAGATTATCAATGATTAATCGCCTCCAAATTCTAAATGTTTCATTAGGCTTAGTTTATTTATATCTCTTTAAGAAGTGTGAATTGAAGCAAAGATTTATTATAGGAAAGCTTCAAAGACCATGAAGAAGATAGGGCACTACTGATTCTGAAGTTAGATTGTTGTGTTCATGTCCCAACTCCACCAGCAGATACACATTGGGTAAGTGACAAGTGAAATATATTAATATTGATTCTTGTTTGATGTTATTGTCAGGAGGATTAATTAAGTTAATAAATTCAAAAGACATGGAACAGTGTTTGATACTTTGCTAGTTATGTTAGCTATTATTGTTACTGGACTATAATATCATATCCCCTCTATCTCCATAAATATTTTTGACTGATAAAAGATTACATAAAATTAAAGGAATTATTCAACCTCCCAAATAGGAAAAGAAGGAAAGAAAGAAAGAAAGAAAAGGAAAAAATTATGACTCTATTATTCAAGTACTTCAGGATGCCACCTCAAATTTTCAACCACTGATTTTTATATACATAAGGCCTTTATATGATGCCCATTCCTATTTGGGAATAGAATAGAAATCTTGCTTCAAATATACATGTTGGAGTAATTAGTTTGGTGATGCTTCTTGCCATACAAGTGGAACCATGAACCCATTTTCCCCTCCAGGGAATCTGAGCTCTTCTAAATGAACTGAATTCACAGAGTCTGAACTCAATACCACAAACACAGTAATTTAACTTTGTAATTTACCATGCCATTGATGTGAGACATTTCCTTCTTACCATACTATACATTTTCTAGATTATCAGCATTTTAAGAGCTTTTAAGGGTCCCTGGTGTCATAGTGGCTATATGTTGGATGCTAACTGCAAGGTCAGCTGTTCTAAACTACCAGATGCTCAAAGGGAGAAAGGCGAGGGTTTCTGTAAAGAGTTGCAATCTTGGAAAGCCACATGATAGTTCTAGCCTCTTCTATGTTGAGTTTTTATGTGTTGGAATTGACTTGATGGCAGTGAGGTGTGTCTTTGGTTTTATCTACAAAATCATAATCGTATTTTTTCCATAAAATCATTTTCTTTAGAAAATAAAACTTCCATATATTATTATAAATCTTAGCTGATACAATTGGAAACAAGAAGATGTTAATGGTATGATGAGTGTATACTACATTAGATATCTATTATGACAGCTACATTCTACAGGGTGGAAAATACAATAACAGAGGTAGGCATACTCTTTAGAGCACTCATTACCAGTGGATTCAGTTCGGCTCCTAAACCAAGGTGTGCTGTTCAAATCCACTCACAGTTCCACCAGAGAAAGAAAAGGCTACTGGTTCCTATCAAGATTCATACGCCCCTCTGTGGTGTATCTACTTAGTCATACAGTGTTGCTACTAGTCAGAATTAACCCAGTCGCAGTGGATTGTGACGATGTGGGTTACTTGGCGCCACCACCCTTCAGTGTGCCTAGTGACTAAGAATGTGCTATCATATTGCTGTACTCTAACTTTTATAAGTTGGCTTTACAGCACTTCATTTTTACAAAAGGCCCAATTACTGCATGTTTTCTTTAACTGAAATGAATCAAAATAAGCTTTTATATTCCGCCATTAATGATAAAAAGTTAAGTCTCCAGGCTTTGTTTTGCAACAAGTCTTTATCAGTGCAGTGTGCATCCCAGAAGAGAGAGTGGCCCCTTTCCTAACCAGGAGACCTGCAGCCAGCTTCATGACCCCATGAGCTTTTACTGAAGTCTGTGAAGATGATAGATTAGGGTTACTCCTAGTTTTGATTTGTTATTTCGTATGACATGGTAGGTTATTTGAGGAGCCTGAGAATGCTCCAAAAATTTTTCTGTGCAAATTAATAGTGATTTACGTATTTTCTTACACTATTTTGTTCTATAATGGGTTTCAGAGGAATGTTATATTTGGGGGAAGCAAGAGAAATTTGTATGAGATAAGTGGAACACAGCCTTTCTCTGATACCACAAGGGAGTTTATTATCTGCTCCATTAGCGTCATGTCTACTCAAAAAGAAACTTCTTCCAAGAGCGTTTTAGAGCTGCACTTCAATTTCTTTTACTCAGGTGTATTATTATGTTCTTATTTTGAAAGGTGTGCACTTGAGGCTTACTACCTTCTTAAGTGAAACTAGGTAACTACAGCTATATGACCAAAGCTGAAATAGAAATGAAACGTTCCACTGGAATAGTATGGACCTAGGATAAATACTGGTTATGGATTAACAGACTAAGGAAGAACATGACTGGTTATAAGATACTGGCATTAAATCTGTGCTAGCATTTTCAGTAAGAAATTAGCTTTAGGTAAGAACAGTTCAGGTTCTTTAAATTTTTTAAGAATAATAAAGGGGATATTCTGAGAAAATTTTGATATTTTGTGGTTTTATTTCTCTCTGCTAATTCGAGTTTGCCTTATCTGAATATCATATGGGGTAGAACATAGGCAATGCCGTGGTTCTGTGAAAATCTAGCCAAGGATAAGTTTGAAATTTATCAACTACAATGGAGTCCATAGTGACCAGATGTCCCACTTTTGGCGGGACAGTCCCAATTTTAAACAATTTTCCCACGCCCCGCAGCATTTTAAAAAAGTCCCAATTTTTGGAAAGAATGCATGACAAGTTAGGGAATGGTGGGAGAATGGGAAGGGAATATACCCCCTCTACTCTCCTTAGCCCAATCAAGGGTGTACCACTTTACCAATATTAAAATCTGGTCACTCTATGAAGATCTTTATAGGCCCTGGGTATATTTGAGATTATTGTTGTGTATCAATTTGCCAATTCCAAGTCAATGATACTAAAGGATATTACAAAACTCCTCCATAAAATTTTCTATGTACTCTGGTGCTGCTGCTGTTAAAGCACTCAGCTTGATGACCTGGTTAAAGTCTTCTATGCTTTCTGTCTTACACTTAGACTACAAACTTAAAACAAAAAGTTCAAGCATTTGTTTTAGCTTTTCCACGCAACCCAGAGAAGGGTCCATGTGGCATTGTCCTGGTTCCACCTGTAACTTAAAGGGGAAACCATGTCCAGAGCCCTGGATATCCCCTGAGGAAGGAAGAGGAAGGCCTCAAATTCCTTTTGGCAAGAACCCATTTAGGTGGCACCACCTTGACTTCCAGATAAAATGGTACATCTGCAAAAGGAAAGTGATGGTTTGAGGGAGGACTGGGCCAAACTCAGCATGGCACCTCACTTCATTGTCGCCATTATTGACCTGTCAGAGACATATCTTCCAGTAATACCTGCCAGGATTTGTCATGAAATGGCAAGGGCCGGGGAAGGACAAGAATGGAATGTGAAACACATATCATGTAACACAAGAAGAATTTGCTTAATTCTAGTCATCTATTACTTCCTTCCATAAAGTTTAGAACCTAGAAAAAGAAATTGTACTGTGCATACAGATGATTCCAACTCTTTCCTTGAGATAAGGTAAGTAAAATGTTACTCCTGAAAATATATTTCAGAAAAGCAATTTATATCTGAAAAGTAAAGTAATGCACTTGGGATATTACATCTGCCTCTCTGATCATCACCACATAAACCCACCCGGGCACTGAGTGAAGAGAACGGTTCCCTCCAGCACATTGTTCCAGTGGGGGATGCCAGCCAGAACACGATTGTCCCTTTGGATAAGAATGACATGTTATAATGAACTATGTCATCATTAGATAGATCTATTCTCTATGCAATATATGGTGGGGTTAGTTCTTAAACATCACTGGCCCATAACAATCTCCCATACACCAGGACTATATGATGTGTCATGTTTATAATCATTGATTTGATAAAGTATGTTCTTCTGGTCACTGTATTTGAGTGCCTTCCAACCTGGCATTTCATTTTCAGCACAATATTCTAAGGTCAATCATAGAGGTTTTAAACAAAGTTTCAAAATTATGCTTCCAGGGAATTTTTCCTTTTCATAGTTTGGAAGTTCTTTTGAAGCCTGTCCACCATTTGTGATCTTACTAATATTTGAAATTTGGGTAGCATGATTTCCAGCATCATAGCAATATGCAAGCTGATGGAGTACAACTAGCTGTTATGCAGGTGGTAGATACTTGATGCACTCCATGTGAATTATCAAATATATTTTAATTAAAGGGGATGAACTTGAATTTACCTTCATTACATTGTAACAGTAATGGAATTTCAAGAGCAGAAAAAAATAAAGCAGGAAAATTGAAAGATTTGTCAAAGGCAAACAATGATAGCAAAATTTCAAGTCCAGGGATTAAAAATACCACGGGAACAGTTTTATTTTATCATCTGGGTACTTTTAGGTGCAAGAGATGCAGAAACCCAATAATCTTTATAATGACGATACTCAATATGAAGGCAATAATAATTCTTCTTCCTTTTCAATTTATTCTTTTTTAGTTTCTGAAATGTCTTCAATAAAGAAACATGTATACTTTTATATTAATAGATTCATATGTAACTTGATTTTATTATATATGACTATTGATTTGAATCTACTAATATTGTGAACTTTCATAATGATGTCATTCTCTACTATGCTGTCATTTTACTTATTCACACATTAAAGTAGTCAGCTATGCATTTCACAAATGCATTTTAAATGACTAGTTGTCATTCTGACTTCTTCAAAATTTGCATAATTTTGACGAAATTGTATCTTTATGAATGAACATGGACTTATTATAAGAAAGGCATTTTAAAAAAAATATATATATATATATATATATATATAACTTCAATCAAGTCAGAATTGCACCATTTACTAAATGGAACTCAATTGTCATTTACCTTCTCTGTATAGATTTCTGGTTGAAAAAATGTGTCCACCCTTTTAAAATTTTATAAAAGCCAAATCAGATAACACTAAGTAAGCTAATCTATAGTATGCATCCCTTGTATAGTCCAGTAACACAGTTAATCAATCCCTGTCTTGATCTTTGGCCAGAGATTGTCATGGACAGAAAATGTCATTAGTGATTTTGAATTAAGACTTCAAAGTGATTGAAATCAGTCAGTAAAAGCCAAGTCAACATAGCCTGGATAGATCCTAATTTTTGATATGTGAGTTTAGCAGGACAATAACCAGATTTTTAAAAAAGTACTGGTGGCCACCCTGTAATGGAAGTCAGAAGAGGTGGAATGACTCCTTTCAGATGTCTGATATAAGAGATGGGATTACTGGCAGGACTGTGGAGAGCTTTACACATTCAAAGTAATGCAATTGCCACCATTTTTGAGCAGTGGTGTCTCTTCCTTAATAGTCAAGAAATTGGGTTGTTATGCAATACACATGCTGCCTCTGTTTTCAAAAAGGAAGGTTAAGTTTCTGTCAGGGAATCACCTATAAGTTTTCCTTTATGACAGTGTACTCATATTTTTTAAAATGTGGGCCTCCTCTGCTTTTGCTTCCTCAGCCATGAATGAATGGGAAGAACTAGATCAAAGCCCTATTCTAGAAATCTGTCATGGTGCATTTCCAGGTAGAATCTCTCTGACAAGGAAGCATATAACATATTGTCTGTAGTTTTAAAAAATCCTGTGTGGATGGAAAATGATAAATTTACAAGCCATGCTACATTCCCATATTGATTCGAGGATCATAAAATAAGAGAGCAATAATATTTTGACAGTTTTTATATGTAGAAGAGCATGATGTTCAAAATGATAATTTTACTGTCAGTTCCAACTGAAAACTCAAAAGCCAAGAACAAGACAACAGATGCCCTCCACACTGCATACTATAAATGTGAGGAAACATTCTATAAAAAGGAGAAGGTAGTAAATATTTTAGGCATTGCAGTCTGTAATCTGTGTTTCTGTATCGGCTATTCAACGATTTCATTGCATTGGATCTCTAATGCAATAGCATGTATCAGTGATAAAAACCAAAGCCACTGCCGTGGTGTGACTCCCCTCCTCGTGGTATTCCAAGACGGTGACTGTTTATGGGAAGTGCATTCTCTCCCTGGAAGCTTCTGGTTGTTTTCAGCTGCCAACCATGTGGATCATAGCTGGATGCACAACCACGACTCTGCCAGAGCTCTAAGTTAGGCCACATAAAGCTGCGGGCATGATGGTCCTTCCAGGAAGACCTTCTGTGAGATATTGACATTTGAATTCCACCTAACTTTCATGTCTTCCCAAATATTCTTCTTCTTTTGATATGATTCCCTTACTGAAAGATCCAAATTAATTCTCAAATCACAAATCACAGGGAAAAAGTGAGCTACATTTGGTCCACAGAAAAGTTGGTTGATTCTTAGTATAAAAAGAAGTGACGCAGGGATGACATCGTAGTTAAGTGCTGAGCTGCTTGTCAGAGGCTGGAGGGTGGAGTCTGCCAGCCTCTACAAGACAAAAGGTTGTGGCTGTCTGCTTTGGCAAAGACTGACAGTTTGGGGAACCCCATAGGGAAGTTCTCTCTCCCTGGCAGGATTGGTAGGGCTTGGGAATGACTTGAGGGGAATACATTTGTTTCCTTTTCTGCTTTTAAGTATTGAAACACCAACATCATAAGGAAAGTATTTATGAATAATTTGCACCTGAATTTCTGATGTCATTTTTACAAAAGCTACCTGAAAGAAGTGAGGCTGACAACTACAAAGTCATTTTGAGACAATTACTTGGAATCTTTGGGATTTTGTTCCTTCTCTTTGTCTTAATGCCAAAAACATAAAAGGGTTGAAAAGTTAAAGAGGCTAAACCATGCAGAGAAATCTATTTCATTGGGATCTTTTGTTAAGTGCCATCAAATTGGTTTCCCCTTTGCCGCATTTCTTAAATGGTCTTTTCTGAATATGCATATTGAAAAGCTCAAATACATTGCTGCCATTTCTGCTATTGGGGAGGAAAAGATACTTGAAATGCAGTAGTCATTTGAAGAGAATCCTCGGAGTCCTTTAGCATTTTATTTCTTCCCATCTTAAAGCAAAAGCAAAAAAAAAAAAAAATGGAAAGTTTCAAAGCCACAAACTCTTATTTCGTTTGTTGTCATTGTATATAGTGGATTTGAACATAGTACAAAAGAACTTATGTACAAAAGAACAAAATACTGCACACTCCTGTACTATCTTGAAAACTGTCCTTTTGAATGAGTCTTCTCTTGCAGGCACTTTGTCAAACTTTTCTTTCCTCACAAAATGTCCAAACTACATGAGATCACAGCTTTCCATCCTCGCTTTTTTTTTCCTCATTTTTTTGCGGGGGGGAGGAATCACTGCCTCTGATGGTTGTGGGTGCTACCCAGTGCTGCTCCTGAGAGCCGCCGCTGGATTTGAACCCCCAAACCCGCAGGCCGCAGTCCCGCACTCAACCACTTATGCCACTGGGGCCCCGCCCCTCCATCCTTGCTTTTAAGGAGCTTTCCGACTGTACTTCTCCCAATAAAAGCCTGTTTGTCCATTGTATTTTCAATATTCTGTGCCAGCACTTAGTTCAAGCATTTCTTTGCTCTTCCTCACTTAATGTCCAAATTTCACGTATTTATGTGTGGCAATTGAAAATAATGGCTTGAATGAGGTGTACCTTATACCTCAAAATAACACCTTTGCTTTTCAACATTTTAAATAAGTCTTATACAGCATATTTACCCAATGCAATATGTTGTTTTGTCTGTTGACTGGTTTGCATAAACATTTTTTATATAAATCCAAGCAAGGTAAAATTCTTAACAAATTCAATCTTTTCTCCCTTTATCATGGTATTACTTATTGGTCCAAATGCGAGGATTTGGGCATGTACATTGAGCTATAATCCACACTGAAGATGAAAATCCTTGATCTTCAAGAGCTAGTGTTTCAAGTCCTCCTCAAATTCTGCAAGCAAGTTATGTCACCTACAAATTGCAGGTTGTTAGTACACCTTCCTCCAATTCTGATGCCACACACTTCTCCTTATAATCCAGGTTCTCCAATTATTTGCTCAGAACTCAAATTGGATAAGTATAGTGAGAGGAGCCAACCCTGATGCCTATCTTTCTTGATGTTAAGCCTGTTTCTTAACTGCCTCTTCGTCCATTCACAAGTTCTCCATTAACATAATGAAATGTTCTGGAATTTACATTCTTTTCAAGATTATCCATAGTTTGTTAAGATCTATACTATTTGTGAAAATAAACACAAATAGTTATCTTTCTGGTATTCTCTGCTTTCAGCTATCATATATCTGACATTACTTATATATCCCTTGATCCAGGTCCTATTCTGAATCTGACAGCTCCTTGTCAAGGTATTGCTGCAACTCTTGATGGATGATCTTCAGAAAAATTTTACTTGCATGTGATATCAATAATATTGTTCTGTAATTTGAGGATTTTGATAGGTCCTCTTTTTGCAATGGTGCTAATATGGATCTCACCTGGCAAAGTAGCTGTCTTCCATATTTTCTGGCATAAAGAAATGAGTGCTTTCAGAGCTTCATCAGCTTGTTGAAATATTTCAGTTGATATTCCATCAATTCCTGTCCCCATGCTTTGAGGTAATGTTGTCTGTGTGGCTTTTACCCCTTCATTTATTATCACTGGTTCTTGCTTCCATGCTACCTCTGAAAATGTTTGAATGCTAGCTCTTTTAATATAGAGACTGGGAATTGCTTCCATATTCTTTTGATGCTTCTTAATCATTTAATATTTTGGTCATAGAGTCCTTCAGTATTGAATGTTTAGGTTAGGCTTACCTTTATTCTTGGGTTCTTTAAATTTAAGATATGCTGAACTGTGTTCTTTCTTTTAGGTTTACCAACTCCAGGTTTTTCCACACTTTGTTATAATATTTTACTTTGTCTTCTTGAGCTGTCCTTTGTTATTTTCTATTCAACTGTTTGGCACAATCATTCATTGCATTTACTTAGCTAGCCTACAACTAAAAGCAAACTTCATAATCTCCATTTAGTTATTTTTTCTTTTCTAACACTTTCATGACTATTGACTTTCTTCATGAATGATTTTCTTCATATTCTTTATACCGCCCCATAGCTCATGAAGTCTTCTGTCATTAATGTACAATGCAATAATTTTTTTCCTTGAAATTCAGGTGGGATAAGCTCATATCATAATTTGGCTTTTGTAGGAACATGTGAATCCTAAAGAAATTGATTTTGATTCTAAAAGAAACTGGAGAACTTCTGTGTGTGTGTGACAATTAAAAAAATTTTCTTTTTATTTGCCAAAGCTTTAGGGTAAGGTTACTCAGACTTCACCACATACTCCCCCTCCTTTTGGAATCTAATCACAGAGCAGCATAACCACAAAAATAGAAATTGTTTCATTTGTCATTCCTAAGGAATCAGCTAATGAGTGTCCCTGAGCAACAGCCAAAGAGCAGAGACATTAAATCACAATTGTTGGTGCCACCCAGAATTTGAGTTCAGCAGCAGAAGGAAGAATGTAGTGGGTTCTGTGACATGGAGTGAGACATAGGCACCAAGTCTATTCGGAAATGTAGCGTAGTAGTCAGGGAGGTAGGCAGGGCCTGGCTATCAAGAAACTATACTCAGACCATTGCCTAGTTACTCTAAGAAGATAAGGGACCACCAAAGATAACTGGGATGACAATTGGGACCTCAGATGTCAACCAAGACTTATTGATCTCAGACCTTATGCATGTTCTACCGCAAAATGCTGCCGAATTTAGCATGAAAAACTAGCTCTAGGCCAACATCATATGAGGTTCAAGGACTTCAAACTTGGAAAAGACATGTAGCAACTGTTTGGGTATTTCTCAAGCACAAATGTATGAAAAAAATTACCAAGGATATTACTATTTTGTTGATTTTGATTGTTTAGGCCTGAGTGTTATATTTGAATTTGCATTTCTTTTTTAAAAATCATTTTATTGGGGGCTCATATAATTCTTATCATGATCCATTTATACATCCATGTGTCAAGCACAATTGTACATTTATTGCCATCCACGTTCTCAAAACATTTTCTTTCCACTTGAGCCCTTGGTATAAGCTCCTCATTTGTTTACTCTATTTCTCCCACTGTCCCTCCCTCACAAACACTTGATAATTTATATATTTTTTTCATTTTGTACATGATCTGATGTTTCCCTTTACCCACTTTTATGTTGTCCATCCCCCAAGGAGGGGGTTGTATGTAGAACCTTGTAATCACTTTCCCCTTTCTCTCACACCTTTCCTTTCCCCCCGGTATAGCTGGTCCTGAGAGTTTTTTTCTGTCTTTAAGAGGCCCATTGTACCCAATTTCTTATTACTTTGGAGGCATTAAAACTATATCCCTACATGCATACAGAACACCTGCTAAAATTTAGCATAATTTTACAATTTCGATTGTCTACAACATTTAAACAAAGTCTACATGAGGACATAGATAGTCCAAGCAGTTTCATTTTCTTTGTGTATAATTTAAGTTCCTCAATATAAACCTTGTTTGCTTTAGAAGTAGTTGGAAAACATATGGTTATGTAATATCTCAGAATATAGACAAATCTGTATTCCACTAAAATTAGGCCATTTATAACTCTATCACATGTATATTTTACTATAAGTGTAATACCTTAACAACATTGTCAACAGAATATCTTTAAAATGCTACAGAATTCCTTCTATAAGAAATTCTAAATAAAGAAACATTCAATTCACCTGCAAATTTCAGAAAAATAAATATTGGATAAGGGTACAGTTACCTTTAAATAGAATGTTTTTGAGAAGTTTATTGGATTTATTTTATCACCATTACTTGACACATTAGAGACCAGAATTTCTTTAACCAACTTACCCAAGGGTTTCAGGTGTTAGGTTTTATTATTTTTTTGCATTAATCCATAAATGGGTTTTTTGCATTAAAATCATAAACATGAGTAAACTCCAGATCCATCCACACTGTGTTAAGAATATTAGAATTTCTTTTGACATAATGAATGCATACTATTAGAGGTAAAGGGTATACAATATTTAAATATCAAATGAAGTGAAATTGATGTAGGACTCTTAACACAAGATAAAAGTCTTTTTTTTGTGGGGGAAGGACATCACTGCCCTCAGGTGGTGGAAGTAGGAAGCCAGCCTTTGTTCCGTGGAGCTGGAATCGAACCTCCATCCCAGTGGGCCGCAGTCCCATGCACAACCACTATGCCACCGGGGCTGAGCAAGTCTTTTTTTCTTGATTTGTGTGAAATTCAGTCCTTTCCCTGCTACATCTGGGGAATTAGAAAAGTACCAATTAGAAACATTAATTTATATTTAGAAGATTGCACTGCCTTCTTATTTGAACAAGAGGAGCTGATAAGGCAGAAAGTGAAGCCAACCAGCTTGTGTTCTGCCACTCCTTGCTGAAATCAACAATTACCCTAAATAAATATTCTATTTTGAATAATTTTTCCAGTTTTGCACTTAAATTCAGATATGTCAGACAGTTTGCATGGTCACTGTTTTATTAAAAATTCTCCAGCAGACTCAATGTTGCAGTTGTTCTTAGTGCTTGGCTTACTTTGCTTATCATAATTTCCTTCAGATCCTTCTATACGTCAATATACTTCATGTTTTTTATAACAGCTAGGTAGTGATGCGTAGTACTCCATTGTATGTTTATATCACAGTTTTAATCCATTTATCTGCTCATGGGAATTTGGGTTGTTTCCAACTCCATACAATTGTGATCTGTGCTGCAATAAATTTTGGAGCACAGATGCCCGGCTGTGGTTTGTTTCTTGCTTCTTCTGGGAATATGCCCAGTAGGGGGATTGCTGAGTCATATAGTAGCCCAATTTCCATCTGTCTTAGATATTGCCAAATTGATTTCCATGTGGCTGTATATATCTACAGGTCCACCAGCAGTGGATAAGAGTTCCTATATCCCCACAGCTTCTCCAACACTTATTGCTTTCTGCTTTTTAGAATTGGGCCATCTTTAAGGATGTTAGATGGTATCTCATAATTGTTTTAATTTGCATTTCTCTTGGCTAATGATCAGGAACATTTTCTCATATGTTTATTGACTATTTAGATTTCTGCCTTTGTGAAACTTCTGTTCAGGTCCTTTGCTCACCTTCTCACTGGGCAATTAATTTTTTTTGTTTTGTTTTTGTTTTTTTTAAGAAACTGGAAGAGTATTGTACAATTTAGTAATAAGCCCTTTGTCTGATGTGTCATTACTGCAGATGTTTTGACAACACTGGAGATACAGTTTGGGAATCTGATCCAGCCACAATGAGGCAAAACACTAAGGGTGTGACTCAGAACAGCAAGGGAAACAGAACAACAAAGTTCTCAGGTATTACCAGAAATATACTTTGGGGTCACTGCATGACACCATTTCAGACTCAACCAGAAAAACATTCTTAAAGGTCAGTAAACAGATCTTGAACTATCTCCAGGCTTTTATTTTCATATCTGTCAGTTTATGGTTGTTGTTCTGTTCTGTTTTGTTTCTTTGTTTTGCTCTGTCCTGTGTTTTTGTGCATATTATTATCTCTGCAGGTATATCTAAATCAGACAGGCAAGATAAATGATCTGGAGAAGAAAACAATGAGACAGACAGTTCCAGGTGCACATAGAGAAGGGGAGTTTGAGGCTTGGGAGTGGGTGTTAACAAACCCAGGGGTAAGGGAGCAACAAGTGATACAAAGTTGGTAGTCAGGAGAGTACAGGCAGCTTTAGAGAGCTTTATCAAGGGCAATGTTATGGAGAGGAATTACTGACACCTAAATGAAAGCTGAACATGGTAATGGTACAAGAGGAAGTCAAAACAGAGGAAGGCACCAAGAAGAAAGGGGCATTTGTAAAGGCTGTGTTAGTCCAGGTAGACTAGAGAAACAAACTCATGGAGCCACTCATATGTATATAATGGAGAGGTTTATATATAAGAACAATTGAACATTGAGAAAACATCCCAGGCCTGTTCAGATCAGGCCCATAAGTCCCTAAAGTTCTCTTCAGACTCAAGAAACACATACAATGATGCTGAATGCAGAATAATCATAAGCCAGTGGGTAGAAAGTCTTTGTATTCAGTGGTTCTGTAAGCATCTCAGCACTGACAGGGGTCTCTCTGTGGTTTCTCCGACTTCAAAGATCTGGTTATATCAAGGTAGGTCCAAGTGGCTTTTCTAGCTCAGGGCGCTAGGGTAGTTCCATGTGTATTCTCAGCTGCAAGATCTTCCAGGGAAGTCAGAAGAGAGAGGGAGTTGTCTCCAGCCTCCAAAAAGGAAGTACTATATTTCCCAGAATTCTCAGCAGATGATGCCCACACAGAGGCCTCACTGACTATGATGTGATCGACAAACTAGACTCCACACCTTCATTCTCAATCCTCTCAACTTAGCAATTATATGACTACCATAGAAACCTAAATACAGGTATGTACATATATAAATATATTTATATATTACAATGGGGAAATAGATGTATGTGCATATATTTATAGGTTTAGTATTAAGGTAGCAGATGGACATTGGACCTCTGCTTAAGTACTCCCTCAATACAAGAACACTTTGTTCTATTAAACTGGCAGTCTTTTATACTCATCTTCTCGATACAATCTTTGAAGACAAAGCAGTTGCATAAGGAAATGTGGTGAAGAAAGGTGATGGTAGACAGTTATCAAAAGGCATAGCATTTAGGGTCTTAAAAGTTTAAAGATAAACAAGCTGCCATCTAACTGAGAAGCAAGAAGACTCACATCGAAGAAACACACCAGCCTGTGTAATTACAGGATCATGTATGAAGTACCAAAGAACAAAATATCCTATGATTGTGAATGAGGATGTGTGTGTGTGTGTGTGTGTGTGTGTGCAGTGGATTCCCAAAGCCCATCCATAGGCTACTGGACATTCCCTCACAGAAGTATAATGGAGAGGAAACAAGCCAGTAAGTATGCAGTATAGCATAGATGAAACTTACAATTATCCTCAACTTCTCTAATGCTTTCTCCCTCCAACTAGCATCATGCCAATTCTACCTCACAAATTCAGCTAGACCAGAGGATGTACATTGGTACAGATCAGAGCTGGAAACACAAGGCATCTAGGACAGATAAAACTAAAAAAAATCATGACCATCAATTCAATTCTTTTTCAAAATTATCTGTAGAGGTGTACTGATGGTTTGAAACTTTATGGGAGCAGATGGCTTCATTTTTTTCTTCTAAAGAGTGGGTTTGAATCATTAAGATTGTGGCCAAATACTGACCAACAGACAGTATTACTTTCTTATCTAAAGACAAGAGGAGAGAAAAATATGGAAGACCAATTGATTTTTTAAAAAAAATATTTGATTTGGGTAAATGTTTATGAGTAGCTTGATTTTCCATTCAACACATATTTTGATTCTTGACATTAGCTGTTATGGCTGCAATATCACAGCATCTACTCCCTCCTTTCCTGTGTTTAACATTTTCCTTTGTCTTTTTTCCCTACCTCTTGCTGCTTCCTGATCTCTATTACTAAGGATATGCTGCTCTTTTGATCTCACGTGGTCGATTTTTCTAAAGAGGGCCTATGTTCTTGGTGTTTTTGTCCCACTTACATCATGATGGTGATGGTGAATATGATGGTAAAAGCTATTGAGTTAGTTCAGATTCAAAGGGAATCTATGTGCAGTTGAGTGAAACATGATTGTTGCTGTCATTATGACATTCCTTTTTAAATGGGGTCTTTCTTTTTTTTCCAGACGAACTACTTCGTCAAAAATGATGTCTATTTCCAAGGACAATTTTTCCTGTAACATGCTCAAAATATGTGAGGCGAAGTCCTGCTCTCTTTCCTTCGACAGAGTGTACTCACTGTCATATTTCAAGAGAGATTGTTTGTTCTTCTTCCCTCTTACAGATCCTTCAATATTTCTTAGCATCACCATAATTTGAATGCATCAGTTTGAAAATTTGTTATCTGTGCTCCATTGAGTATGCAAATCATTTGATTCTGTAGATCAGAACAAATTACAAATTCCAGGACACTTTTTTTTTTGTGTTCATGCCAAACCTATGTAGCTGCAAGCATGATTAGAACTTGGATACAAGTCAAAACTTCAACGATACACATTCAAGGTCAATATGATCATCTGCACATAGGTCTATATTGACAATCAACGACACAGCTTTGATAAAGAATGTCTAGCCTGAAGTTTATTTTTGACTCTGTTCTTTGCTTTGTGGATTACTTTTACTGCACCTGTTTTTTTAGATAATATTGTACAAAGAATGTTACTTATCAAATTTGAAAAGTTCTGAGTAAATGCAAATGTATTCTCAAATGTTGGTATTAATAAAATGACACAGCTCAGTTCTTTGCTACAGTCTGAGCAAGTCAGTCATTTGTCTTACATTCATTCTGTGTGCTTCTCATTCTTCAGCGTTTCCATTCATATACAACAACATTTGACACCCAAATGGCAGAACTCAAAAGTACGACAGAAGGACTCATGGAAACAAAGTGGTAAGATATATGAATACTGCAGTTGACCTTGGCAAAAGGCAGAGACATGGGAATTCTGTGTCTATAGAATTTCAGTATATTGAAGTTTTAAAAGCTATTTTAAAAAGAAAAGGAGTAAAAGTTCCATCTCAGACTTTAAAGAAAAGTTTTGCTTGTGTAAATAAATATTGTTATTGATTTCAACCTGAAAATAATAATCAATTAAATGCTAAACTAAGGAAACAGGTGAGCTGTGCTTTGAGATGGTCACATCAAAGAGGTGAAACCATAGATCATGATATTTGGGTATTAATGTCTTTAGTTAATATTGCTATAAAACAATTTCAGTCAGGTCCTGAAAATATTTACTAAAATTTTATGAGAACTTAATGAAACTTTTCATGATTTTTTATCCCATATGTTTACTGATATAAAATATGCAGGGGATTCCCCTAAGCTACAAACTTCTCTTCTTCAGCTGTTATCTGTTGGAGTCTATGTCTCACTCCCACCACTCAAGAGTTTAACTCTAAACTGAATTGTCAGTAGTGACAGTAACCTTGATGCAATGCAGCAAAAGCAGCTCTCAGCGAAATTTTAACCTTTTGCTAACATTTAGTAATGCAAATCTTTAAGTTTAAGAGGAGACAGTAGATGTCAGAAGATCAAAGTTAGTTGCAAATTGTCAAAGCAAGCAAAAGCTAATTTATGATCTTGCTCAGCTTGCAAAGTGGTATCTGCCTCTTATCTTCCTTCAGAACTAATCTTCCAGGAATAAGCCGGAACCAAATTTGGAAAATGGATATTACTCAAATTCCTTCGATTGTCAAGCTTAAATATGTTCATCATTCTATTGATACTTTTTCTCATTTTTCATGGGCTATACCTGCTACTACAGAACGTGCTGATACTGTTATTACTTATTTGCTAGAAGCATTTGCTATTATGGGAATTCCACACACTATTAGAACAAATAATGGTTCTGCTTACATTTCTAAAAAATATTTGAGTTTTTCCCATGTAATTCAATTCAATTGTGAATTCAACATTTAACTGGTATTCCAGAAAAAAGACATTGGTCAAGCTATTACTGAATGTGAAAATCAAATTTTGAAAACGTTCCTTTTAAAACAAAGGTGGGAAGGTAATACTGTGATAATTATCCAGGAAGGTGACTTTATATATGCAGTTTTAAATACTTTAAATTTTCTAAATTTTAATGACAATAATTTCACACTGCTGAAGTGCATTGGGAAAATAATGTTTCTAAAGATATAGAACAGCCTATATAGTATAAGAGATTTGAACAGAACAAATGGCAACCAGCTATGGCTATAAAATTGGGAAAGAGGTCTGCTTATATTTACAGGTGAAAAGAAATTGTGGGTTCGAGATAAGCGAATAACATTATGTGATGGCTCAGGAAAGACCTGGTCATTGGAACAAACTGAACCGGGATTTTGTTGACCTAAGCTGTGTTAGTCTGGGTAAACTAGAGGAACAAATTTCAAAGACATGCATACAGATATAAGGAAAATATTTATATACTAGAGGAACAGGACATTGAACCCAGTCCTGTTCAAAGTCATAAGTCCAATATTAACCCATCTGCCCAAAATCAGTCTATAGAGTCTCTTTCTGACTCACTACATCACAGGTCAGTGGGTGCAGAATCCTGGTGCTGGCAGGGCTCTCCATATGGCTCCTTGCTTCCAGGACTCAGGGTCCATCAACAGCAGAAGCAACTCATTGCTGGCAGAGATCTCAATGTGGCTGCCCCAGTTTCAGAGGTCTGGTTCCATTAGAGCAACGCCATGTGGTTTCTCAGCCAGTTCCTCCAGCTTCTCAGATGCTGCCATCTTCTCTTGTCTGTGATTCATGGTCTCTCAGACTAACTCCCAACAACTGGAGAAGATAGCTTCTCATCTTCATGAAGGAAATATTGTGAAATTTCCCAGGAGTCTCAGGAGAAAGCCATGTCCACATAGAGGCCTCATTGGCTGTTCAATGGCTCTCTCCAGAGTAACAGACTAGACTCCATCCCTACATTTCAATCATAAAATTAGCATAAGCACATGACTGCCACATAAGCCTTACCAAAAAAAAAAATGGTTAAATGTCCCTTGATGACAACTTCTAATTTGTTTTTAGCAATGATGGTTATTTTAACTACTCAGGTAAATGCTGAGAATTATACTTATTGGACATGGGAAGCATTGTTGCAAATTAAAATATCAGACCTTGCTGTCAATTATCAAAAGTCCAGAAGATAAAAGCAAATTGCAGAAATTGCTAATTTTAAGTACTCAAGGGTTTCCCAATTTAAATATAGCAGGAATTTTTTTGTTTTCCATTGCCACTATGTCAATCACCAGCCTATCTGCATTTGTCTGATTGGGTACATTGGAGTACTTGCAGAGGAGAACAGGCCCGAGTATTAATTAATTAATAATTCACAAGGAATTGTTATTGATTGGAGTCCTTCAGGTTCCGCTCGAGCCAAATTTAGTGCAGTAGATGTTAAATGGCATTCTTTTAGCCACATGATTGACACAGAAGCATCAGAGCCTAATTTTTTGCATGGGGGAGGATTTTCATCTCTCAGTCCTCAGATGGCAAGGAAACCTTTCCAAAGTTATTTATGGAAAATAGGTGCTTCCTAGTTTCCAATTTGAAGATAGATTGGCAACAGTACTACTCATGCAGGAAATTACACCTTGTCCTTCACAGTTAATACAACCTACTGTGTCCAAGTTTGTGTGCATTTGCCATATCTTTTTATGAAAGGATCTGTAAATTGGAATTATTTCTATGGAGAAATTGAACGTAATAATTGTTCTTTTTTACTACCTTTTTTTTACTAGTTTTAATTCTTCTATTTCTTTTTATCAAAATAGTGAAAATATAAGTATTTTGAGAGCAAGATCAGGAATATGGATGCCTACTCAATTGTCTCAGCAATGGCAAAGCTCTCCTACTTAAAGTGACAAATTGACTGAACGACTTTTAAGAAGATCAAAGAAATTTTTAGGAATCTTAATAGCTGCAGTTTTAGGAATCAATGATTACTGCTACTGTTACTGTTAGCTATCCATCAGTCTGTACAAGCTGCTACTTTTTTAGAAGATTGGCATCAAAATGCTGAAGTTTTGTGGTCCACTCAAAAGCATATTGATCAGCAAATTCATGAACAATTGGCTGATTTATCTCAAATAGTTATTCTTTTGGGATACCAGGTTTATAATATTAAGCAACAAATTAAATTACAATGTGATTGGGACCATACATCCATATGTATTACTCCTGTGATTTATATTGGCAGTCTGTTTTCTTAAGGCTGTGCTAAAAGACATCTATTGAATTATTACAATCACAGGATATTTTGCAATTACAGTATCATATACAGGGTACTTATAGAAAACAACTGGAACAGATTGATGGGACTCAAGTGCTTGACAGTTTTTTGCAAAGTTTCCATCAATTTAACCCTACTCCTCTCTTAAAATTGTTTTTCAGGGTTGATTTTGCTCATAATTTGTTTTTGTTTCCTCTTATATAGCCTGCAAAAAAATCCTCAACAACCAAAAAACCATAGACAGAAGAAATGCTGCTTTTGCATTATTATCTCTTCATCTGGATGACATAAAAAAGAGGGAATTATAGCTGAACGCATGATTAGAATGTGGATACAAGTCAAAACTTCAAGGATATACATTTGAGGTCAATATGATCATCTGCACAAAGGTGGATATTGCCAGATAATCAAGGACATATTTTTGATAAAGAATGTTTAGCCCAGAATTTGTTTTGGTCTCTGTTCTTTGCTTTGTAGACTACTTTTATTGCACCTGCTTTTTTTTAGATAATGTTGTTTCAAGAATGTAACATAAAAAATTTGGGGGACTCTGGGAAGATGGCCGCCAGATAGGAAGCCCAAGCCCGGAGCTCCTGGAGATCGGTGAGTGGGGGTGACAAGGGGAAGGGTAGGGCTCTCAAATTGGGTTTTGTGACTCCAGGAAAGCTCAGAGCCTCCTCTGAACCAGGAGCAGGCGCGACCCGCACGCGCGCGCTCCCCACGGACGCGGGCACAGACGCCGCCTGCACAGACGCTGCGGGTTCTTTGTGCCGGCACGGACGCGGGCACAGACGCCGCCTGCACAGACGCTGCGGGTTCTTTGTGCCGGCGGGATCCAGGGCACCGCTCTGCGACACTGAGATCAGGGACCCGCAGTTAATCACCACGCGCGCAATCGCTGACCAGTCCTCCCCACCCCAAGGTGCCCAGGGGACACTCCACGCAGACCCACACCTCTCGCTCCCCACCCCCAGGGACTCCTGTGTCCCCAGCACAACGGTGGGCCAGCCCCTCCCCCATCCCGGAGGCCCCCGCCCAGGCACACCTTAAGGGCGCCACCACTGCTCAGGATAAGATCAAGCCAT
>PVJH01010078.1:22281-75682 GCA_004026705.1 Nesogale talazaci | reverse complement strand
CCAGTGAGTTGCACTGAGCAACCTGTATTGTATTATAGTTAACTTTTTCCAGTGAGTTGCACTGAGCAACCTGTATTGTATTATAGTTAACTTTTTCTCTTTTTATCTTATATACTTTTCTCTTTATATATAAATATATAAAAATAATTACTAGTGTCCTGAATTTTATTTCTCTAAGAGAACCCTGCCTGACACAGAGGGAGATTTCTGGAGGCTTATTTCCTATGTAGTTCCCACAAATGTATCTTGGGTTTCCACTGTCATCTACAGCCTTCTTCAAACCAGATTCTCACGATTTAGACTTTGACCCCAATCCCTCCTTTGATATGATTCACAATCCTTCTGTGATGGTGTGCTTCTCCCATGTGGACTTAGTTGACATCTCACATAGCTGGTTGCTTGTTTAGAAACAAGTCTTTAAGACCCTAGACACTATTTTATCTGATAGCTGAGCTCCATCTAATTTCTTCACTACATTTTGCTATAGCACCCATATCTTCTGTGATCCCTTCTGGAGGGTGAGAATCGACGAGGGCCATAATGTAAGAACTAATGGTTCTTAAGTTGAAGCTAGAATTTAGTGTGAGCCCCAAACCCATTCCTGGATCTGTGTTTTTGCTTGTTTTTTTTTTTAATCCGAGTTTGAATCCCTTTCAAAACCTCCTTGTCCAATTGTACTTTGTACAAGACAGATTTGTTCATTCTTCTGACAGTTAATGGCATATTCAGTGGTCTTTACCAACAATATAATTCAAAGGCATCTTCCTTATTCATTGTCCAATTTTTACATGCATATAAAGTGATTAAGAATACCATGGCTTGTGTGAGGCACATTTTAATCCTCCACTGACATCTTTGTTCTTAAACACTTTAAAGAGTCCTTGTATGGGCTGAGCCCCAGTGGTGTAAGTGGTTGAGTGTGGGACTGCTTGGCGATTCAAATCCAGCAGCAGCTCTCAGGAGCAGCGCTGGGTAGCTCCCACGACCACCAGAGGGCAGTGATGCCCCACCCCACCCCCCAAAAAAGGTCCTTGCATAGCACATTTGCCCAGTGCAATCTGTCCTTGTATTTCTTTGACCCACCTTGTATTTGCACAAATAGCACAGGACCACACCAGCTCCATGCAGATGGCAGCCCAAGGATCAAACCAGTATATCTTGTCCTCTGATGGAAAACTTTAGTAGGAATCTTTAGGAGCTTGACCTGGAGCTTGAACTTGAGCTTGAGTCAAGGTTTTGACTGGGGTGTCAGGCTTTCTTTGAGCCTTGACTTTAGACTTTGGAATGTAGAGCTTCAGATCCTTGGCACTATGTGCCCAAGCCTGTTTGCCAAGCTTGGCATGGGCAGTGTGGACCAGTTGATTGAACTTGCAGTCAATGCCCATTGGTGTTTTAGCCTTGGTCTCCTTGGGCTTCACAAAAGTCTTGATATCCTCGGCATGAGCATCCATGGTCTTGGCATTGTTGGCCGGCATTTCCTTGAGGCCTTTCTTTTGCTTCTTGGCAAAGTGAATGTTCCTCAGGAAGTAGGGGGCCACAGTCTTAAGAGATTCATGTCATTGTGACTAGCATTTCTTAATGCCATTGCTATGCCATTTGGGGGATTGGCCATGCATAGTGTGGTTCTTGGACTTGGCCATGCTGCACCATTGCCTGCTACTTCCTGAGCACCATAGGCAGGAAGCACAATCAATCCTTTTATTACTTAACTGCTGCTTACATGAATGTTGATTGAGAATCCAGGTAAATTGAAAATTCTTGAAAACTTCAATTTTTCTTCATTTGTCATGATGTTACTTTTTGATCCAGTTGTTATTTTTGTTTTATGTTGAGGTATAATCCATGCAGAAGGCTGATGAAGTCTTTATTTTCATCATCAACTGCTTCAAGTCTTCTTGGATTTCAGCAAGCAAGGCTCTGTCATTTACATATCACAAGTTGTTAATGATCTCTCCTCCAATCCTGATGACACATTTTTCTTCGTATAATTCAACTTCTTAGATTATTTGCTCAACATATAGATTGAGCCATTATGGTGAAAGGAGACAGCTTTGGTACACACCTTTTTCTGGTTTTAAACCATGCAGTATTTCACTGTTTTGTGGGAAGGACAGATTATGTACAGGTTCAGTATATGTCCAGGTTCTGCATGAACACAATTAAGCATTCTGAATTTCCATTCTTTTCAATGTTATTTATAGTTTGTTATAATCCATACAATTGAATACCTTTGCATAGTCAATAAATCAGAAGTAAACATCTTTGTACTATTCTCTGCTTTCAGTCAAGATGCATCTGACATCAAAAATGATATCCCGCATGTCCTATCCATTTCTGAATCCAGTATGAATTTCTGGTAGTTCTCCGTGTATTCCTGCAACTATTGTTGAATTATCACCAACAAAATTTTACCTGTGTGTGACGTTAAGATTTTTAAATAATTTCCACATTCTGTTCGGTGATCTTTCTTTGGACTGCATACAAATATCGATCTCTTTAAGTCATTTGGCCAGGTCGTTGTCTTTGAAAATTCTTGACATAGGTGGATATATGTCTTCAGCTCTGCATAATTTGGTTGAAGTATTTTAATTAGTATTTGATCAATTTCTGGAGCCTTTTTGCCAGTGCCTTCAGTTCACCTTGAACTTCCTCCTTCAATACTGCAAGTTCATGATTATATGCAATCTCTTGCAATAGTTGAAGGTTAACCATTTCTTTTTGGTACAGCAACTCTGCGTATTCCTTCCATCTTCCTTTGATGTTTCTTTCACTGTTGAATATTTTGCCCACAGAGTCCTTCATTATTAGAACTCCAGGTTTAAATTTTTTCTCCATTTCTTTCAATTTAAGAAATTCTGAGTATATTCTGTCCCTTCTTCCACTGATGGGCACTTAGGTTATTTCCATCTTTTTGGTTTTGTGAACAAGGCTTCAATGAACATAGATATGCATATATCTATATCAGTCATAGCTCTTATTTCTCTCAGATACATACCAAGTAGAGGGATGTCTGGGGCAGATGCTATTTATAGTTCCCACTTTGAGAGGAAGCGCCATATTATTTTCTATAGTGGTTGCAATGTTTTACAGTCCTGCCAGCAATGCATGAGGGTTTAAGTCTCTCCACATCCTTGCCAGCATTTGTTGTTTTCTGTTTGTTTGCTTTTCAACTTTGCTATTAATGCTGAGGTGAGATGCTGTCTCATAGTTCTGATTTGCATGTAGTCACCATCCTTTCTTCATATATTTTCTGGCTACATGAACGTATTCTTTGGTGAAGTGTGTGTTCATGTCCTCTGTCCATTTTTAAATTGGATTTTTGTGTGTTTTTATTGTGTGCTTGAAATTTTCTATAAATTTTCAAGATTAGTTCCTTTTCTGATATTTTATTACAAATTTTTTTCCACCTTCTGTGGATTTTCCTTTTACTCTTTTGGTGAAATCGTTTTCTTTTAAAAAATCATTTTATTGGAGGCTCATGCAACTCTTATCACAATCCATACATACATTCCTTGTGTCAAGCACAGTTGTACATTTGTTGCCATCATCATTTTCAAAACATTTTCTTTCTACTTGAACCTTTGGTATCGGCTCCTCATTTTTCTCCCTCCCTCCCCAAACCACCCTCACGAACCCTTGATAATTTATAAATTATTATTATTATTATTATTTTGAGGTGGTGAAATCTTTGAATGTACATAAATGTCTGATTTTTTAGATACCCTGGTCATCTACTTTGTCTTCTGCTGTGTTTGTATTGAGGCCTTGAGATTGTTCCTATTTTTTCATTAATTATCATTAGAGTTCTAAGTTTTCCATTTAGATATTTGATCTAGATTGAGTTTTGTTTTGTTTTGTTTTGTTTGGATGGTGTGAGAAATGGGTCCTGTCTTTAAATAAGTATAGCCAGAATGCTCATTAGAAACAAGGATGATGAGACTTGGTCTCATATAATTTAGGCACTCACCATTTGTCTGTTAGTTTGTTGTACTGTGGTGGCCTGTGTGTTGCTGGAAGCTTTGCTACTGGTATTTCAAATGCTAGAAGGGTCACCTAAAGTGAGCAGGTTTCAACAAAGCTTACAGACTAAGAACAGATTACAAAGACGGAATCAGCTGCCCACTTCAGAGGAAGTAGCCACTGAAAACCTTGTGTATAGTTTGAAGACACTGTCAGATACTTAAGGCCTAGTGAATGGAAGCAGAACATTGTCAGAGATAGTGACAGAGGATGGGCCCCGTGGGTTAGAAGGCACTGGAAATGTGACTAAAGAGGAGCTGCTGTCTCCAACTAGAGTCAACCAGGGTGACCTGAATGGAGGCAAGCTGGTGGGAGTGTAGTCTTTGGGATCTTCATTTGGTGATGGGGCACAACTCAAGGTAAAAAGAGACAGTTGCAAAAATGTACCAATAATCATAATTTGGAAAGTACAAATTATGAACCAAGGAAAATTTGAAATGCTCAAAGATGAAATTAAATGCAGAAAGATTGATTTCCTAGGCATTAGTGAGCTGAAATGGACTAGTTTGGGCAATTTTGAATCAGAAAATAATATGATTTATTATGCCTGGAAAGATACAATCAAGAGGAATGTGTTAAGACCCCTGAGGAACCCCCAATATAAATTCCAGGTTTAGAGGGGCAGTTCTTGAAACCCCCAGGACCAGTGGGGAAAGAGTCATAAAGGTCAGCGGACAAACCTAGAATTATATATGCTTTTTCCCCTAGTTTTTTTCTTTTCTTTTTACTCTCTTTATTCAATCTTTTGTTTTGTCTCCAGTATTATTGCTTTGTCTACCTATATACGATAGGCATGGGAAGCAAGCTCGAGGAGAAAGCAATAGGATTGACCCAGTCCCAGAGAAACTTAGGGGAAGGAGGGGGCAGGGAAAAGCAGTGGTGAGCAAACAATACCATAGACAGGGGAACAACTACAGAATTAAAAGCAACAAAAAGGAGGATATAGAGATCCTAGGGGCGTTGGAGCAACAGCAATCTAGCTGAGAGGAATTACTAAGAGACAGAAGAAGGGTGAGCATGATGGTGGGACAGGAGGAAGGTAAAAGGAAGCAGAGGAAAGATCTAGGAAGCAAAGCTATGGATAAAGGTATAAACATAGGTGTGCACTTATATAAGTATATTAATTCATAAAAATAGAGGTATTGCCTATGTACTTATATTTATATGGCATTACATTGAAGAAATGGAAAGACTTTGGGCCTCTGATCAAACCCTCCTCCAGTGCAAGAGCACTTTGTTGTAACAAACTGGCATTCTGTGATGCTCACCCTCCTCCCAACACAATCACTGAAGAAAAAAATGAATGCATAATCAAATGTGATAAAAAAAAATTGACGGTGCCTGGCTATCATAAGATATAGTATTATTAGGATAGTAAAAGCTCTGGGTTTTTTTTCAATGAGGTCATATTGTACAATAATAAACTTGGATTAGGTTTAACATGTTTTTTTTTAAGATATAATGTCTTGGGTCTTAAAGGTTTGAAGTTAAATAAGTGGCTACCCAGCAGAGAAGCAAGAAGCCCACCAACCTGTGTGATCATGAGGTGTCAACGGTATCAGGTAACAGGCATCAGGAGGCCCTCATCCCCCATCAAACAAACATATTGTTGCAAATAGGGGGCGGGGATCAGAGCAGAGACCCCAAACCCATCAGTAGACAGTAGCATGTACTGTCACAGAAGGGTCATAAGGAAGAAATGAGTTAACCAGGCCTCAGTATAGCACCGATGAGACACAATATTCCTCTGGTTCTTTGAGGCTTCCTCACCCCCCACTATCACGACTGCAGTCCTACCTTTCAGTTCTGGCTAGATTAGAGCATGTACACTGGTACAGATAAGAGCTCAGGACACATGGAATCCAGAGCAGCTAAACTCCCCAGGAACAGAAATGGGAGTAAGGATACCAGGAGGGGAAGAGGAAGGTGGGGGTAGAGGGGAGGAAGGGGAAACCCATTGCAATGATCAAAACAGAATACCCCAGGGGAGGGGATGAACAACAGAAGCGTGGGTGAAGGGAGACAGCAGTCAGTGTAAGATATGAAAATCCCAATAATTTATCATTTATCAAGGGGTCACAAGGTGGGGGGAGGAAAGGGACAAAGAAGAGTTGATACCAAGGGCTCAAATAGAAAGTAAATGTTTAAAAATTGATGGCAACATATGTACAGCTATACTTGATACAATTGATGCTATAAGAGCTGTGAAAACCCCCAATAAAATGATATTTTTTAAAAGATTCATCGTCAAGGAGGACATCTCAAGATCTATGTTGGAGTACAGTTCTTTCTTTGATAGGATTATATTTACCCTGCTTCAAGGAAATTCTATCAATATAACTAATTTTTAGGATTATGCACCAAACCACAAAAGCAAATGATGATGCAATTGAAGATTTCTACCAACACCATCAGTCTGAAATTAATCGAATATGCAATCAGACTGTGTCCAGTCCATGATCCACTAAAGGAAGTCATGCCTTTTAAAATCTCCAGTGAGATGTCTTATGGACAGCTAGGGTGCTAAACAATAGGACAGAGAATAGAAGCTAAGAGCCAGTCCATTGCCAAGCTTTTTCCCCTCCAGAAGGATGTTACTTCCTCACCTTCCACATCGCCAAGACACAGATGAAGGTAAAACTGTTTGCCCAGCCTTCTCCCAGTTTAGCATGACACAGTAGTTTGGTCTCTTATTACATAATCACGTGGAGCAGGCAAGGTGACATTGACTTTGTTGTTGTTTCCTGTCCGCCAAATGTTTTTATGCCACAAACTGCATGTTAGAAACCCTGCAGTTATTCTTTGTTTGGACTTGGAAAACTGCTTAGGAACGAATACTTCAGTTCAAGAAAGGGTCTGGAGAGAGGAGGGAAGCAGGAGCAGCTGATGGCAAAGTTCTCTTGGAATGCAAACTGTTTCCCTTCCTGAATGAGTAACTGAATTTGGTCGTTAGTGCCCTGTCCTGAGGACCATGTTTCTCAAGTATAAAATTGGACCAGCTGCTGGTAGAAATCCTTTGAAGGTTCCACGCCTGGCTACTGTAATAGTAGCCCAGGCTGTGATTCCTGCTTTCTTAGACTACATCTCCCACAGATCCAGAATTAGCTGCATGGCCATATTGAGTCCTTCGCCCTACTGTTCATCAGCCTCAACCTCCAGGGAGGAGGAAGAAGAGAAGGGCTGTCCCCAGGTGTACTGGGGCAAGAGACATGCAAAGTGCACACAAGAGAATATGGTAGGTAGAAAGTCAATCAGAAACATGGAACTGCTAGAAAAAGAGAAAGCACCAAAGCAAACTACAACATCACGCTCAAGCCAGTTTATTCCATTGGTAGCAAATGCTTTGGTGCACCACGCACAGGCCCCAGCATTGAGCATCTTCATGCATATCCGCCTCATTTCCAACGAGGAACTTTTGGTTTTGAAGTTCTCTCTGGCCATGAAAGCAGTCTTAAAACAGTGCCTTTTGCTTCTTAGATGGAGTCACTTCAGTATATATGTTCTATCCTGTCTCCCGGAGTTCCCCAGCAGGATTACGCTCCCGTGGCCCACAGCATCGCTTCCTTGGTGATCATTGTGAATCAATTCCCTTTCCTGTTCTCATTCCCTCATTGCCCTGCCGTGCTTCCTCAGTCTCTTCCCAAATAAGCAATCTGTACTGCAATTCTTATATCGGAACCCATTTGGAAGGACCCCACACATCCTTCAACCTTCATCCATTTTACTAAAAATAATTCCCTTCCCTGTTCAACACGTTTAATTTTTCCCTAAATTGTTCATTCTGAAGCATAAAGTTGTGGTACTTCCTCTGTGCATGCAATGTCTTTGATATGCAGTGTGATGGTTAAGATTGTGTGTCAACCTGAGTCAGGATTCTTACACTGTGGAAGTTATGATGTGACAATCCCATGATATAAATGTCGGGTCAGGCTTGGGTTGGTGGGCATTAGGAACAGT
The DNA here is from genome assembly GCA_004026705.1 of Nesogale talazaci. Lineage (NCBI taxonomy): Eukaryota > Metazoa > Chordata > Mammalia > Afrosoricida > Tenrecidae > Nesogale > Nesogale talazaci. The sequence continues at coordinate 67,705 of PVJH01010078.1, read as the reverse complement.
CTGACCAGCCCTTGTCTTTCCTGGAGTATAACTTCAAAAGGGCTTCAGGACAATGAGCCATCTCTTCGGTATCAGGGGGAGCAATCAAGACACCACTCTACCTCCGAATTTCATGGATGGAGCTGGCTTAAGCCCTTGCAGCTGCAGCCCCTACCCTCTCCCAACCAGCTTACAAACTTGCTCTTCACCACAGATAGGTGTGACTTCTCAGGCCCCAGCTAGGGGCCGATGGGCCTCTCCTGGGAGCTTAGAGCTCCCGATGCTTTCTCTCTCTCTCTCTCTCTCGCTGGACTTTGTGAATTTCACCTGGGAGTGCAGAATAAACTTCTCCTTTACCTCCTCTCTGGCCTGACCTCGGTTTATCTTTGCAGCGAACCTAAGAGTAATGAATCATTCCTATGAGTGGTCAATCAATTAAAAGGGCTTTGCCTGCTTCCAGCATAAAAGAACCTCTGGAAAAGCTTGCTTGCTCTGTGTTGGATCTGGAGCGTACATCTGGCTCACCACGTGGCCTCTTTGCACATGAGCCAGGGGCCTACTATATTGCTTGCCAATCAGAGTCTTCCACAATCTGTCATCTTACTTGCTGACCTTGGATTTATATGCCTTTTCTGTCAACAATCTGACATTTGATTTGTCATTCCTAGGTTCATTCAGAGCTATGTGAATCAGGAGAAGCTTCCAGATTTACAATTAATCCACGGGATTGGAACTTGTCAGTGTCTGTAATTGCATGAACCCTTCTTTGAGATGGGGCTCACGTTCTATAGACATTTACTTGTCTAAGGTCCACTGGTTTCGCCTCTCTAGAGAACTTAGCCTAAGATACAAGGCATGGTGTTGTGAATGATTTTCAACTTGATTATAACTCCTGCTGACCCCACCTGTCAGAATAGAACTGCTCCATTGGGTTTTTGAGGCTGTGACCTTTAGATACATATAGACAGGCGTTTTCTTCTACTTCTCGGTGGGCTGAAACTACCAATCTTTCGGCTCATAATTGAATGCTTACCATTTGTGTCATATCCAAGTAGGTGGGAATTTGTTGCATTAGACATTTGTTCTGGCAGCTGAATTATAAGCCAGAGCCACACATCTTTCACTGGTAAAAATACTCTCTGATAGGTTCTGTGGGTAGCTTCATGTTATAAATGTATTAGGGGAAATTAGAAGACTAATTCTACTCGGAGTCCTTAGATGAAACAAGCCCATGTTTCTAAATTTGGATGTATTTTGCATTCTTAAGTAAACTATACCCATCTTGATAGTTCATATTTCATATTTAAATGGATGTTTAACTGTTTAAGAGTGAAATTAAGTGGCATGAAATTATATGCAAATATAATATTGAATGACACATTTAATAAAATAGCTAATATACATTATATCTGAAAAGAAAAAGGATAAATTAAAGTTATGCGATAGCAATGGGAGGAAGGCCACGACTGTAGACCGAGTGAGCAGGGATGGCCTCTTTGAAGAGGTGACTTTTGAACTGAGACCTGACTGACACATTTCCAACCATGAAAAATTCAAGGGCTAGAGGACAGATATATGTTAACTTGGGTGAAGGGGAAGGAAATAGCCAGTAAGAGGGAGGTTAGGCAAAAGGCTGGAGTCAAGGAAAGATGATGAAACATTTGCAAGAGTTAAAGACAACAGAGTCGAATATTGTCATGTACACAATTCTGCAATAGTGGTGATGCATGACTGGGTGCTTGGATAGACACGCAGGTTGAGCAGGAGTGGGAGAGGAGAAAGAACTTACCCCATGAATATATACAGACTTGATAGAGGATATTCACATATGCTTATTTACCTTTATTGAAAATATACCCATGAATTTGCTAGAGCACACAGATACAGAGTTATGAAAACTTAGACACAAACAAACACCTTGAGGGAATGTCACTGGGCATGAGGACTCAGGGCCATAGTCTCAAGGGACACTAAGGTCAACTGACCTAACATAGTTCCCAAAGACAATGTTCTGCATCCTACTTTGGTGAGTAACCACTGGGCTCTTCCAAGTTTGTGAGTGGCCCTATAATGTGAAACTATTGGTCTCTCCCTGTCCGGAGGAAGGACGAATGATGGAAAACAAAGGCACAAGGAGACCATTGACTAACAAAGCACCCAACCCCAAGACCAGAAGAGCTAGATCATGTGCCCAGCCACCACCACCACTTACTCTGAAATGGATCACATTAAATGGTCCTGGATAGAATGAGAGAGAAATATGAAACAAAAATAAAATCATACAAAAGACAAAGTTTTGATTGACCACACCAGAAGGACTCCATGTGGAAACCCACTAAGTGAACTGGGCTTTTTACAGCAAACTCACCTGTAGCCCTTAGACTTGAGGCTGAAACTTCCTAGCGTGCGAAGAAGCAACTGACTGCTATCCCTTAGCATAGAACTAGTGGTCATTGTACTATGGTTCAGATCTCTTGCCCTGAGAATGTCCAATGATTGGTGGCCTGGAACTACTATATGCATACTATGTGATACTCTCCTTGCTTTATTGTGATATGTATTAATCTGGTAGGCATGGTTCTGCTGTTGTCAATATTGCTGAAAGTTATGCCCTAAAACAAAAAATTTAAGCCAGGCTTACTGGTCAGATAAAGACTTATGGGACCTCCAAGACTATGGTTCCTATTCACCCTTCAGGCCTGAAACTGAACTCAGCCTATGAAGGTCTTCTCTGTAAACCTTCACCTAATTCACCAAGAAACATTTTGAAAATGGGGAATTATTTAAGACAGGAACAGCAAGCACCAAGGATACTTGAGTGATCTTGTCTTACTCAAGGAAGAACATGATGGAGATGACAGGAGTGAGGGAAAAAGTAGCAGAGTTGGCATCATCAAATGAAAGCGAAGACTAAAGTGGGTGAAAAGAAAGGATTTCAGGGCAGGTTTGAGAGCTCAGCTGATGTTGGGGAGCATCAATCAGGAATGGCCTTCATCTTAAGGGGATCTAGGATATGTCCAATATGGCACTAGGCCTGGAGGACAATTGAGGAGGGATAGGACTGTCAATAGACAGTTTCTGTTCACCACTGCAGTTTGCAGCTGTAAGAGACCATTTAACAGTTCAAAACTAATTGTCATAAGCATTATTTTACATAGGTATGTCTGGCATCAATGCATTAGGTTGTATGAAATATATATATTTGAGTGAGAGAGAGTGTGTTTGTAATGTTTTACTTTAAGGTCTGGACTGAAAAATAAAAGAATGGCAGATGTGAGAAAAGGAGAAAATATAACCCTAGGGGTGGATATCTAAATGAGTTTACAGAGCAGATGTGAAAACAAACAAACAAATAAACAAAGTAAAAGGAGAGTTATAAGGACCAGAGATTGGACTCTGAGAGTTGAATATTGGGATTTTTAAAAGTAGAGTTCAAACAGCTTTAGTTTGTTGTTGAGGTGAACTGGAGGTGGAAGAGACTATTGGGAAACAGTGGCTCAAGATCCAGTGCTGGGATTTCTTTACATTAAAAACTTTTGTGCTGCAAAGGACACCATTAAGACAATGTAAAGACAATCCAGAGAATGGGGAGAAAATATTTACAAGTCATATATTTGGTAAAGGACCTATATCTAGAATAGAAATTAGAAGTATTATACTTCAATAAGTAAAAGATAAATAACTCCATTTCAAATGGGCAAAAGAGATGAATAGACATTTCTCCAAAGAAGATACACAAATGACCAATAAGCACAAAAATGCCCAACATCATCAGCTTCCTCCAATGCAACAAAACCCACTGCCATCAAGTTGATTCCGACTCATAGCCAGATGGTTTCTGAAAATGTAAATCTTTATGGAAGAAGACAGCCTCATCTTTCTTCTGCCTAAGCCCTGGTGGATTTGAATCAAGGATCTTACAGTAAGCAGCTCAAGGCATAGTCCTAAGCATCCCCAGGGCTTCTGGCAGTAACTATTAAGGACATGCAAATCAAAATTACATGTGATAGATACCTTTTCATTCTCACCAGCAGGACTACAATCAAAAGACAGAGAATAACAAGTATTGGCAAGGATACAGAGAAATTAGAAACTTTATGTGTTACCACCAAAAAAAATTAAACATAGAATTATCATACAAACCAACAACTGGTTTGTACATTCCACAGAGAAATGAAAATATATTCACACAAAAACTTGGACATGAATATTCATATCATCATTCTTCAAAATGTAAAACAACTCAAATTCCTGTCACTTTACCAGTGCACGAGTCAAATGTGGTATAGGCATACGGTGAAATGTTATTTGGCCATAAAAAGAAATGAAATACAGATATATAGTTCATGAAAACATTTTATGCTAAGTGAAATAAAACAGTCACAAAAGACTGCATATTGTATGATTTTTTTGTATGAAAGTTCCAGAATAAACAGATTGATAGATAAAGTATATTTGTGATTACCTAAGACTTTAAGGGTGGCTTGGAAATAATGGGGAGTAGTCAGCACTTTTTTAGTGAAATAGAATAGAAAATAACTTTATATCTCCATTCAGTTGGCCTCTTCCTTACTATCTCCCCCTCTCTCTTTTTATATTACAAACTTTCAATGTTTTTATTTCTTCATGATAAAAGTTACATTTTACTTTTTATAACAAACACACGCTCCTATGGGAATCAGAAAACTATTGTTATTGTAAAAAAACTATAGCACTAATCAGAGTTGGGGAAGTGTTGTTGGTATATTTGTGAGGATAGCTGCTTTCCACAGTTGAAAGTTTGCATAAATTTGTATGATGATGGGATGGATGTCTGTTTTCCCCTTCGGTGTGGTAAACTCATACACAGGGGTTTCATCCCAATTGAAGAAGCAACCGCTTGATTGGATTAGGCATCCCAGGATGTGACTATAAAGGCCTTGAACCCCCATCACTTAGTGCAGGACCTGGTACTTAGAAGGTGGTTTATAAATATTTATTGAAGGAAGCTGGTAAATCATGGGCCAAAGTTCTAAATAAGAAGAACAAAGTAACCTGGAGGGAAAGGAACACATTAGGTGATTGAATACATTATTGGAAATAAAATCTCTAAGTGTTATTCAGACGAAAGGTCACTAATAAATTAGTGAATTGTGAAACTGGCTTAGTAAGTTCTGGCGAGAAGGGTTTTTAATGAGATAGAATAGAAAATATCAGAGTGTATTGCAGATCGTTTTTGTTAGACATGGTTGAGTCCGTTCTGACTCCTGGCACTGCACCACAGCAGCAGTATGTATAAGGAACCCATGCACAACAGACCTAAACACTGCCTGCTTCTTCACTAGCCTCCCAATTGTCATGGGTGAGCCCATTGTTGCAGCCATGGTATCCATCTCATTGAAGATCTTTCTTTCTGCGCTGATTCTCCACTTTATAAGATAGCCTTCTCTAGAGACTGGTCCCTCCTGATACTTCTCCCAAAGTACACGAGACAAAGGCCTGCCATTCTCAATTCCAAAGAGCATTCTGATTGTACTTCCCCCAACACAGATTTGTTAGTACTTCTGGAAGTCTGTGGTGTGTTCAGTATTCTTCAGTCACACCATAATACAAAGGAACCAGCAATTCGCTCTTCTTTATTCATTGCCCAGCTTTTGCATGCGTATGGGGTCCCTGAAAAGACCAGGGCTGCAGGGAGACTCATCTCACTCCTCAAAGAGCATCTTGGCTTTCAACACTCTCAATAGGTCTTTTGTAGCAGATCTTCCCCAAGTAGTATGTTATTTGACTTCTTGACTGCTGTTTCCTTGGCCATTGGTTTTGGATCCAAGCAAAATGAAATCTTTGGCAACTTTAATCTTTTCTTTGTCTGTGGCGATGCTGCTTATTGGTCCAGTTGTGATGGTTTTTGTTTTCTTTATGTTGAAGTGTAATACATATTGAAGGTTATATTATTTGCCTTCCATTAATAAGTGCTTCAAATCTTCTTTGCTTTCAGCAAACAATGTTGTGTCATATGCATATTAGAAGTTGTTATTGAGTCTTATTCCTATCTTGATGATAATTCTTTTTTGAGATCATTTTATTGGGGGCTCTTATAATAATCCATACATCAATTATATCAAGCATATCTGTATATATGTTGCCATCATCATTTTCTACATATTTACTTTCTATTTGAGCCCTTGTTATCAGCTCCTCTTTTTTTCCCTCCCCCTACCCTTGACCCCTTGATAAAGTATACATTTTTATTACTTTTATATTTTACACCGAATACTGTCTCCCTTCACTTATGTTTCTGTTTGTCCCTCTGGGGCGGGGGAGGGTCATTCTTTTTTATGTAACCCAGTTTCTCAGATTATTAGTTCAGCATACACATTGAATAAATACGTTGAAAGGATACAACCCTGAAGCACACTTCCCCTTACTTTAGACCACAAAGTATCTCCTTCTGCTCCAATGAGTACCCCTGGGTCTATGTACAGGTTCCCCATGAGCACAATAAAGCGTTCTATAATTCCCATTTTTTTTTGCAATAGTATCAATGATTTGTTATAATCCATGCAAATGCCTTTGCATGTGGTATTCTTTGCTTTCAGTCAAGGTCCATCTGACATCAGCAAAGATATCCCCCATTCCAAGATATCTAGCCTTTTACTGCTGATTTGCTGGCACAGCTTTTTTTGAATTATCTTCAGCAAAATTTTACTCATGCGTGATATGACTGTTCCATAAGTTCTGCATTTCTGTGGATCACTGTTTTTAAATAATGGGTGCAAATATGGATCTCTTCTGGTTGCTTGGCCACGTAGCTATCTCCCAATTTTTTTTGGCATGGATCAAATGAACACCCCCAGTGCTGCATTTGTTTGTTAAAACTTCAAAATTGGTACTCTGTTGATTCCTAGAGCCTTTAAAGAGGTCTTGTGTGGCAGATTTGCCCCATGTAATATGCCATTTGATTTCTTCTTTCCTGAATGTTGACTGTGGGTGCAAATGGGGAGCTAATAATGATGAGTACATAAATATATAAAATGTTTGAAAACAGTGGTGATGATCACATAACACTTCTGGATGTGATCTAACTTGAATTGTATGAAAGGTGAATGATATGCCAATAAGACTGCTGAATAAAGTAAAATGAAATCCTTGACAATGTCAGTCTTTTTTCCCGTGTATCAGAATACTGTCTGTTAGCCCAGTTGTGAGGATCTTTTTTTCCCTTTCTTAAATTGTAATCCAGACTGAAGGCTGTAATCCCTGGCCTTCATAAGTAAGTGCTTCAAATTCTCTTTCCTTTCAGCAAACAAGATGATACCATGTGCATGTCGAGGGTTGTTCATAAGACCTTCCTCCAGTTCGGACGCTGTGTTCTTCTTCATCAGTCCCGCTCTTTGGATTATTTGCACAGCACACAGATTGAATAAGTATAGGGAAAGGATACAATCCTGACACACACCCATTCCTGGTTTTAAACCAGGAAGCATCCTCCTCTACTAGAACAACTGCCTCTACTATGTACAGGTTCTGCATGAGCCCACTTAAGAGTTCTGGAACCCCCAATCTTTGCAATGTTATCCATGGTTTGTATGGTCCACATCCATCTAATGCCTTTTGATAGTCAATAAACACAAATTAACACATTTCTGGTATTCTCTGACTTCAGCCAAGATCTATCTGACATCAGCAGTGCCACCCATTGTTCCATGTGCTCTTCTAATTTGCCTTTTAATTTCTGGCAGCTCCATGTTGATGAGGTGCTGCAACTGTTTTTGATTTATCTTGAGCATATTTTTACTCGCATGTGATGTTAATGATATTGTTCATCCTTTCTATATTCTGTTAAGTCATCTCTTTTTGGAATGGGAACAAATATGGGTCTCTTTCAGTTATTGTGGCAGGTAGCTGTCTTTCAAATTTCTTTGTACAGACCAGTGAGTGCTTCCAGTGCTGCATCAGTTTGCTGAAACATTTCAGTATGCTTTGTAAGCTTATGTCTTTTATGTGACTGAAAAGTGATCTCTGAAAGTGGCTTCATTTATAAGTTAGAAAGGTGCTTAATGATCAGTTTCAAATAAATCCCTATCAAATAAATCAGTTGTAAGTTTATTTTATGATCCAGCCCCCACCCCCTCACTCTATCCAGTCCCTCACATTGTGGCCAGGCAGAACAGTCAGGGATGGTAGCTAGGGACCATTTAGCTTTTCTGGTGTAACGTTAGTGGATGGTCATTAGTCCTTTAGACTAATTGTTTCTTTGAGTCTTTTTGAAGTCTCTTCACTTGTATTTGCTCCGGATGGATAAAGACCAGTAGTTGTAACTTAGAGTGTCATTTTACTTTTTTTCCCCTTTTTTGGGGGGAGGGGAGGGCATCACTGCTCTCTGGTGGTGGGAGTAGGAGGCCCAGCCCCACTGCTGGAATTGAACCTCCGTCCCAGTGGGCTGCAGTCCCGCACACAACCACTACACTACCGGGGCTCAGCTCCTCATTTTACTTTTAAGACCCCAGTAGGTTGTGAAACATTGTCATTATGGTATGCTCATTCACCTAGCTGTCTTCCAAAACTATAACCCCCAGCAGTCAAACCTAGTATCTCAATCCTAGAAAGTATTTGGTTATGATTAAGAGGTTTACATGATTGTGCTCCTGGTATACTGTATTATATACACAAGTATGTGAGTGTAAGTAAAAAAGTATTTTGAACAAATCATGGAAACCTTTATTAAACAAAATATAAGTGGAAGAAATGGGAGAGAGAAAACCAGACAATTCAAACTGCTCGTGGTTTAATCCCGCCCCCCCAAATATATATATATATATATATGTGTGTGTGTGTGTGTGTATATGTATATGTATATATGTGTATATGTGTATATATATATAAATGTGAAGTAATAATTTCTTGACATAACCTCTATCTGGGTCTATAAACTTGAAAAAGTTATTTATATAGTCATGTACATATGTATTAGTGTATATATGTTTGTATGTACTTATATATTGGTCTGCAGACGTCTGAAGGTGGTGTTTCTATCTCTCTAACCCTTTCCCAAGGAAGTCTGTGTTCTTTGGACATCCTAGAAGGATTCAAATCATGTTCCTATGAAATATTATCTGGAGTTGGGGAACAAAAAGAAGTCTGAGTGGGTTAAGACCAGGTTTGTAGGGTGGATAAGGTAAGGTTAGAACAGCCCTTGCTCCCCATGATGAATGAGGAGGTACATTATCCTGATGGGAAACTTCTTGGGGTCATTTTCCAGGCTGTATTCTCACCAATGCAGTCAATCTGTTTTCTGCGGACTTTTTCCTGACAAGCTCCCAGGATCATCCTGTGTTCTCCAAGAAAATTGATTAAGACCACCCTGCTGGAATACCCCCCAGTCTCCTAACCTTCCAAGCTGACCTCTCTACTTTGAAGTGAACTGGCTCATCAGCTCCCTTAGAAGCCCCTGTTTTGATTGTTGTGTTGGGGGACCAAGACCACCAAGACCAAGATCAAGTTGAAAGAACTTGTCTGCAGCTATCCACTGATCACAGAGACATGTTGAAACACATTTTGTTTCAAATAAAACTGGGCAAGGATAAACTGGAACCCTGGTTGCAAGGCATTCAAAAAAAATGTCCCCACACATTTAAAATAAAAATATCTGCTACCAAGCAGTTTGTTATTACTGTTGCTTCAGTTTTCCTCTGCCTTGGTTGGGTGGTGCTGACTTCCACCATGCTGTATATTGTCATTCCCTTCACCACATTAGCACAGGTCTACTATATAGTTCGGGATTTTCCCTTTCACCCCCTTTCAGCCCCGGAAGCCATCACACACCATTTGCTTTGTGTGAAAATCTTTTCTTGACTTTTTACAATAGTAATCTCATACGCTTTTGTGATTGACTTATGCCACTCAGTATGCCCTCTAGATTTACCCTGGTGTTGAGCTGTTTTGTAGAGAATTCTTTATTCTTTACCATTTCAGAGAGTTCGATTGTGTGCATGTCCCATGCCGTAAGGTTTTCTTGATTATAGTTTACCTAGGTTTGCTGCTGCTGCTGCCTTTAAATGCTGACTGCATTCAAACCACCAACCTTTAGTTTGCTTTCGTTGTGGAGTGCAAACTGTGTCTACTACCTGGGGAACCTGCTCAAACATGAGAGAGCCCAATCTGGGCTGATCTGTTCCGAAAGAGTTTCAAACAAAGCCGGTGTGGGTGCTTTTATAACAGGTTGCCCTTTCCTCCAAACCCACCCCATGCAGCGGTATCTGGTCAATAATTAACAACCTGCTTTCCGGAATGGGAACGGGGAGAGCAGACCAGCAGTGTTTGCCAATTTTCACGGTGTGAATACGCTGTTCTCCGTCCATTTCGAGCGACCAGCTTGACGTCACTGAGAGCAGAGTTGGGAATAGATGCCGGTACCATCTGGCAGTAGGGCTACTGTGGCAAGAAATCTGACGGTAGTGCCCCATAGACTGACACGGAGAGCTTTTAGAGGATATTAGAATTCATATTTATTTTGCTAATTTCCACACTTACCAAACAGTTTTAAGCAGGATAACTTTCCAAATGGAACAGAGCAATCATTGCACGAGTTGTTGTTATTGACATCTGCATAGTACCTTCGGTTTAAATTGCTCCCCGTTGTGAGATAGCCAGCAGGGGTGGGGCCTTTGCTTTTCCTTTTGTGACCTGTTATTCTAATGATGAAGACACTTATTAAGTAATGCCAAGAGGGAGAAAGCACTAAATAATTTTATTTATTGACCCTCCGGGTAATCTTAATAGTTCAGATCTTGGGAAACACCTTTTTGCTGGGATTACAGAAACCAGAGATCAAAATTTTCTTTTAAATGAAGAGTCGTGAATCCCAAATGGGGTAGTCACTGGGGACATGGGTTCTTTCATCAAGGCTCCATTTTATGGTTCTCCAAACAAAATATTTTAATTGAAGTCAGAAATTCCATAGGGGATAGGGCATTGACTGGGAGGGGGAGGTGAGAGGTAGTTTAGAAATCAATAGGAGTATTTTTTTAATTGTCACAATGATTCAGGGACACTATTGATATTTAAAAGGTGAGTCTAGGGTGGCTAGAATTGGAAATTGGTGAAAGTTCCAAATGTCCTGCTGAAATTCTATGTAGGTAAAAATATGCACTTAATTTTCCATGAATGCAACTACTATGTATATTGAAGGGTGCTTGCATTTGGTTTTGCTCAGAATTGGCCAAGGGTTGTTCACCATCTCCAGAACTCAGAAACGTGAGCAGGACTGCACCGGATTATTTGAGGTGCCGGTAAAGACTCAGCCCAGGAAACCCAATGGGGCAGCTCTACTTTGGCCTACTGGCTTGCTCTGAGGTAGAATCAACTTGATTGACAATATTTTTATTGGAAAATATGTCATTTTATGGAGTTTACATACAAAAATATCTATGAATAAAAAAAGTGATTGGTTTGTGTTTCCCCCTGAGGATTTTACAAGGACATGAGAATACTTATCTTAGAAAGATTTTCTATCAATAGAAACTTATTATTTTGGCAAATACTTTTACTTAAAAAATGTTAATCTCCATTGACATCTTGGGCTATAAAGACTTTGTTTGATTTTTTTAAAAACCATTTTTTTGGGGACTCATGCATCACTTATCACAATCCATACATACATACATTTCTGTCAAGCACCTTGAATGCCTGCTGCCATCATCCTCAGATCACCTGCCCCTCCACCTGAGCCCCTGACATCAGCTCCTTGTCTCCTCCCCTCTCACCCAGCTCCCCCCAACCCTTGATATTTCATAAATTATTATTTTGTCATATCCTACATTGTGTATCGTCTCCCTTCACTCATTCCTCTGCTGTCCGTCCTTCAGATAGGTTATGTGTAGATCCTTGTATTCAGCTCCCCCTCTCCAACCCACCCTCCCTCATCCTTCTGGTATCTCCACTCTTACTACGGTCCTGAGGGGTTCATCTCTTCTGGGTTCCCTGTGTTACCAGTTCTCATCTGTACCAGTGCACCTCCTCCACCCCAGCTGGATTTGTAAGGCAGAATTGGGACCATGATAGTTGGAAGGAGGAAGCCTTCAAGAACTAGAGAAAAGTTGTATGTTCATCATTATACCTCTGCAACCTCACTGGCCCATCTCCTCCCTGCAACCCCTCTGCAAGGGGATGTTCAATTTCCCACACATGAACCATGGGTCCCCCACCCTCTACTCCCCCTCATTCTTGGTAATTTGCTTCTTGTTCCCTGGTACTTGATACCTGCTCCCACTGAGCCCTCGTGATCACACAGGCTGGTGTGCTTCTTCCATATGGACTTTATTGCCTCTGTGCTAGCTGACTGCTTGTTTATCTTCAATCTTTAAGACCCCTGACATTTTCTTATTTGTTAGTTAGGCACCTTCAGCTTTCTCTGCATGTTTGTCTCTGCATCCATATGATTTTTGTTCTTTGATACCTGATACCTTATTCCTTCCACACCTCATGATCACACAGATTGGTGTGTTTCTTCTGTAGTGGGCTTTGTTCCTCCAGAGCTAGATGGTCGCTTGTTCACCCTCAAGCCTTTAAGATCCCAGACACTATACTATATCTTTTGATAGCTGGGCACCATCAACTTTCTTCACCACTCTTGCTCATGGCCCCACATGTCCTCAGCGATCATCTTGAGAAGGTGGCCACACAATGATATGACTTTCTGTTTGATGCCTGAAACCTGCTCCTTTCGACACCTCGTGACCATATTGGCTAGTGTGCTTCTTCAGTGTGGGCTTTGGTGCATCTCTGCTAGGTGGCCAGTTGCTTATTCTCCAGCTTCTAAGACCTTAAATGCTATATCTTTGGACAGCTGGACACCATCATCTTTCTTTACCACATTTGCTTATGCACACATTAATTGACAACATTTTTAACAGGCTTTTTTTATTATACGTGAATTTCCTTTTATTTCTCATTTCTACTACTGATTAAACTTATTTTTTTTAATTATGTGTGGGAATGTGTAATATCATCTATGGATTTCATAGCAGACTATCTATATAAGGGGGTTTCAAAAATTTCATGGAAGTAAAAGAAAATGAATTTTTCCCATAAATCTTTTGAAGTCCCACTCATATGTGTAATAAAAGGGACCATTGGGTGTGATGGGGAGGAGATAACTCATAGAATTAGTCAATAATCCTGAGCAAATAATGGCAATATCTTTTCTGTTTTCAAGGTACCCAGCATGTCTGCCATCAAAGAGTGGTCTCTCATCTTTCCGAACTTTTCACACTATCCGAACACTGTTCAACCTTGTCTCAGTGAGCATGCTTTGCCCTTTAGAAGACCACTTTTGTCCATTCCCCTGATTATGCCTCCAGCTTCTGTCATTTGTTCTTCAGCACATGGATTGCCTGCTGAGAAAAAAACCACATAATCCCAAAGTCCAATAGGCCAAATTTGTAAGGCCCTTTTCAAATAAGGTGAGTTTACATTTTCCTGAGTTTAGAATTTTTCTCTGCAGGAGTTGGAAGTAAGCATTAACAAGCACATCTGTTTAGTCTCATGCCATATGTATTGGCAATAAAACCCTGGTAAGAAAATAAGCACTTCGTGCTATGCATATAGCAACAAAAAAACCAAATATATACCTTAAATGGGAATCAAGTACGAACCTACAGATCATGTTGTCAACACAGTGAAAAGAAAAAAATTGTAAATTAAAAAAAATCTTGTAATAAATATGCAGGATTAACCTTCAGCAAGGTTGCAAAATAGCTGACTCTCCAATGCTTCCCTGCTTCTTAATTCCTCCTTTTTCTTCCCTCCACACCTCCCCCAGCTATGAGCACTCAGGTGAATCTGAAGTGGCAAGTACTGTTGAATTATTTCTACTATAAGCAGGGCAGTATTCATAGAAGACACTGTCAAATGCGTTTCTTATTTAAAGAAGTCAATCAGGTAAATGGAAAGAGATATAGCAACATTCTTTCTGACTTACTACAACCTTTACCCAAGCAGATGGCCTATTTTAAAACTATTTTATGTTTGTTATTGAGACTATACATAATAGAACATACACCAAATTCAACCAGTTTTTCATGGACAATTTAGGGACATGGTGGCATTCTTTAACTGGTGCAAGGCTTCTCATACTTGTTTTCTGAATTGCTCATGCCCTAGTCATCTAAACTCATTCCCCTGTGTTCGGGGTCTAGTTGCTGCTGTCTGTCGGATTTCATAGGAATAAATCTTAAAGAGCACGGTGCCCGAGATAGACATTCTTGACTAGTTAGGTAAATTACTGTTGGGTTTTAATAAGAGTCAGAGAATAGTTTTGGTTTATGACTGAAAGAGTCTCTGTTGACAATAGTTCTAGTGAGTCATGCTGCCTCTGTGGCTCAGAAGCTCTCAGTTCCATTGAATTTGGAATTCTGTTAGTCAATGGGCTATTTTTAAAGATCAGGATGGTGGTTGTGGCAGTCACCTAATCTAATGATTTGAGCATTAAGAGTAAAGGAGTGGAGTCTAGCCTGTCAATCTGGAGATAACCAATGAGACCTCTGTGTGGGCATAGCTTTCTCCTCTGAGAATTCTAGGAAATGTGGTCATTCCTTTTTGGAGGTAGGAGACACTATCTCTCAGCCGACTCCCTGGAAAACATTGCAGTTGACAAGACACATGGCAGCATGCTGATAGACCCTGAGCCCTGGAAACTAGAGGAGCCACGGGGAGACCCCTGCCAGCACTGAGATGCTTTTACCGCCACTGGATACACAAGACTCTGCATCCACTGGCCTGTGCTTATCCTGGTATCATTGCATGTGCTTCGTGAGTCTGAAGAGGACTTATGGATTGGTATCAGACATATGGACTAATATAGAACTTATGACCTTGGACTGGACTGAGTTGGGATGTTTTCTCAATGTTCAATTGCTCTTGTATATAAACCTCTTTCTCATAGACATGTGAGTGTCTATGGATTTGTTTCTCTATGCAGATTAACACAGTAGTGATCTTGGACAAGGGGGGTTGATAAGGAAGGCCACTGAGGAGCTTCTGGGAGCCAGTAAAGGATTTCTTTTTTTGTGTGTGTGTGGGCATCACTGCCTCTGGTGGTCGTGGGCACTGCCCAGGGCTGCTTCTGAGAGCCGCTGCTGGATTTGAACCACCATCCCCGCGGGTCGCGGTCCTGCACTCAACCACTTACGCCACCGGGGCTCAGCCCAGTAAAGGATTTCTTGATCTGTATGTTGACTCTTCAAATATGGTCACTTTGTGAAAATTCATCCAGCTGTGAACTTATTAATTGAGCACATTTCTTTCTTTTCTTTTTTTTTTTTAAAAAAATTCACTATTATCTTTCTTTGCCTATATTTTTCTCTAATTTTCACCACTCTTCTAAAGAAAGGTACAAGTAAGATTAGGAATAGTCAAGTAAATATTTGAATACTAGCCTGATAGAAGAAAATGAAACCTACATTTTAATATTAAAATTTCTCAAAATTTTCATCTGGAAAAAAATTTATAAAATCACATGTAGTTTATAATAGAGATAAATTCATGTACTGGATACAAAGTTTTCCTTCAGGTTGTTTTGGGGTGTCATTGAGTCACTTTTGACTCATGACATCATTATGCTCCACAGAATGAACTACAATGCACTCTTCTCCCACCCTCACAATCATCCCTGGGTTTACGCCCATTGTTGCAGTCACTGTCTTGCCATCTTGTTAAGAAACTTTCTCTTTTTTGCTCATTCTCTGTTTTACCTATCATGATGTCCTTCTCCAGTGACTAATCCCTCATGAAAACATGTCCAAAGTACATGTAATAGACTCTTGCCATCCTCACCAGGTATGTTCTATTTGTCTAAAATGGATTTCTTCTGCTAATTATGTTGAATCTTCTTTTCTAAGCCCATAACTGGCTGGCATCACTTTTCTTTGATGTTGTTGTTGTTTTAAATCATTTTATTGGGGGCTCATACAACTCTTAGCACAATCCATCTATACATCCATTGTATGCAAAGCACATTTGTATCTTTGATGCCATCATCATTCTCAAAACATTTTCTTTCCACTTAAGCCCCTGGTATTGGCTCCTTCTTTTTCCACCCCCTCCCTCCCCCTCTCCCTCATGGACCCTTGATAATTTATAAACTATTATAATTTTGTCTTATCGAACGCTGTCTGATATCTTCCTTTGCCCACTTCCCTGTTGTCTGCACCCCAGGGAGGAGATAATATGTAGATTCTATAATCAGTTCCTCCTTTCTACTCCATCCTCCATCCTTCCCCCCAGGGTTGCCACTCTCCCCACTGTTGCTGTTTTTTAATAAATAGTTTTATTGACATATAACTCAAATGTAACAGTGGTTTAAACATATTAAAGAGAGTTGTGCCTTCATCACACAATCAATTTTACAACCTTTTCTTCAGTCTTTTAGCCATTATTATTAGTTCTGCATTCACCCCTAACCTCCCTATCATACATAATTTTAAGAAACTATTAGTCTAGTTGCTGTCTCTAGAGCTTTAATGATCTGGGTTTCATATAAAGAAAATCATTTTAAAAACTCACCCAAAGCTAACCACAGAGCAAAATACAAGCTTCAAAAGAGACCAGAATGTAATAAAAGCTAGAGCAAGTTAAAATAGGTCAAAGGGAAAAACAAAGGAAAATATTAAATTGTAACTGAACTATATCTGCAGTAAGTCACTTCCCAATGCATTCTGTCTAGAGACAAGACTTCATATTCTTGCTCACTGGTCCAAGGAAATTTAAAGAATGCTTTGTCTATGTGGGGGTTCTATAATGAATTTTTGGTTTTCACTATCCCCCACAGCCTTCTGCAAATCAGGTGTTCAAAATTAAGCTGTCATTTCAGTCCTCCCCCTTCTGATCTTGGATTTTATTGTTAACTATCTTTTGATCACACTGACTGATGTGCTTCATCCATGAAGATTTAGTTGACACCTCACTTACATTGTAATTTGTTTTAAGAGAAGCCTTTAAAACCCCAGACACTATTCTTTATGATAGCCAAGCACCATCTGATTTCTTCACTACACTATGCTGTAGCACTCCTATCATCACTGATCACTTTGTGAAGCCAAGTATTAAGCAGGACCACATCATAAGAATGAAATGTTCTTAGATTAGACTTTATGATTAAGTGAGAGCTCAAAATCCATTCACATATATATGGTTTATATGTGTCCTTGGTCTACTTTAGAGAGAGAATTATCAGTTTCTTGAGAAAAAATATAAATATTCTCCATGAAACATTTGTTAATTCTCATAACAATATTATTAATTTTGCCAATGGTCTAGAATTTAAAATACTATTGGGAAAAGGAAAATATACATATATCAGAAAGCTTTTAAGACTATACTACATGTGAAAAACAGACATGGGTCAAGGGAGACAGTGGACTGTGTAAGATATGAAAATAACAATAATCTATAATTTATCAAGGGTTCATGAGTGTGGGAAGGAAGAAAAAAGAGACACTGATACCAAGGACTCAAGTAGAAAGAAAATGTTTTGAAAATGATGATGCAACATATGTACAAGTGTACTTGATGCAGTGGATGTATAGATTGTTATAAGAACTGTAAGAACCCTCAATAAAATGATTTATTTTTACAAAAACTATGCTACATTGCTTGTTGACATGGACAGATTAAAAACTTAATACCTAGATAGGGTTTACGAAAATAATGAGAGTTAGGTACAAGGCAAAATTTCAATAACGCTTATTCACTAAGGCAAAACTATGTCTGCAGGATTAAGAAATGTCATAAAAAGCAAAGAGATTATGAAAATAGCAAACATAGTAGTTTTAAGTTGCCTTGTTCAGCCTCAAAAGCAGGAGATTTGTACTAAAGTCCAATGACTTCCAAATCCACAACCTGGAAATAACAGTCTTCTGTTTCTTCTCACTCTAGGGTGTTCCAGCCTTGAGTCCTTAAGAGTATTTCAGCGTCTTTCATCTGCTACAAACCTGCTTAAGGTAAAATCTAGTTCACTCAGTGGAGTTTCCAAATTGGATCCTTCTGGTACAGGCTATGAAAAGAGATAAAAATCTAAAATCCAGGTTGCCAATAGCATCTGGCTTGAGTCACCATGGCTGAATAGAAATTTGGTCAAAATGCATGATTAATACAGGGCAGCTTCTTCCATTGGAGGTCTATCAATCATGTGAAGCCTTTTCTCTCAGTGGTAGGTTACCCCTCCTGGTTTATCCGCAAGCAGAGATGAAATCACCTTCTCAGAGACAGACTTATTCTCTCTCCCCTGGTTTAGAATTTCTATTGAAATTCACTGCACACCATTATAGATGTATCTATTGAATTGGGGTAATATATCCATGTGCATATATTTATAGGTTTATATTAAGGTAGCAGATGAACATTGGAACTCCACTCAAATACTCCCTCATTGCAAGAACACTTTGTTCTATTAAATTGGTATTCCATGATGTTCACTTTCCCGACACGACCACTGAAGGCAAATGTGTGCATAAGCAAATGTGGTGAATAAAGCTGATGGTGGCCAGCTATCAAATGATATAGCATTTGGAGTCTTAAAGACTCGAAGGTAAACAAGTGGCTATTTAGCTCAGAAACAACAAAACCTACATGGAAGAAGCACACCAATCTGTGTGAACACAAGGTGTTGAAGAAATCAGGCATCAAAGAACAAAAAAATCAAATCATTGTGAATGAACAGGAGTGCGTAGTGGGACCCAAAGTCCATCTGTAGGCAACTGGACATCCCATCACAGAAGGGTTGTGGGGAGGAGATGAGCCAGTCAGAGTGTAGGGTAGCAATGATGAAACATACAACTTTCTCTAGTTCTTAAATGTTTCCTCCTCCCACCCCATCTTGATCCCAATTTTACCTTACAAACCAGGCTGGACTGGAGGATGTACACTGGTACAAATAGGAACCAGAAACACAGGGAATCCAGGATAGATGATCCCTTCAGGACCAGTGGTGAGAGTAGCAATACTGGGAGTAGAAAGGGGGAACCAATTATAAGAATCTACATATAACCTCCTCACTGGGGGCCAGGCAACAAAAAAGTGGGTGAAGGGAGACATCAGACAGTGTAAGGTGTGACAAAATAATAATTTATAAATTGTCAAGGGTTCATGAGGGAGAGGGAGCTAAGAAGGAGGGAGAAAATGAGGAGCTGATACCAAGGACTTAAGTAGAATGCAAATGTTTTGAGAATGATTATGGCAACAAATGTACAAATGTGCTCGTCATACACTGGATGGATCTATGGATTATGATAAGAGTTGTATGAGCCCCCAATAAAATGATAAAAAAAAAGAATTGAGGTGACTGTGAGACAGTACTAGATGGCAAAAACTACTTGGTCTTCTCCATGCTAAATTTTTAAAAAAATGATATCATTTGAGGTGAGGTCTCCTCTGAAGAAGTGGTTTTAAGATGTACAAATAAGGAAGTGATAGAGGGATCATTAGCATTAGACATAAACACCACCTCGTTGCTCGGGAGGCCAGATTAAAAGATTACATGACTAGAGAACAGATGCCTGTCTTTGTCTTGGTGTTTATTCTTATAGTAGTCACTTCATACAATATGTATCCTTTTGTGATTGACTAACTTCACACCGCATAATGTTTTTCACATTCAACCATGTCATGATATGCTTCATGGTTTCATCACTGTTTATTAGGGATTATGTCTATGTACTCATATCTTTATCCATTCTCTATCCATGAGCTTTTGGGCTGTTTCCAACTTCTTGCTACTGTGCTATGAGGAACACGGGAGAGCATATATCTGCTTGTGTTGTCTCTTACTTCTTTGGAGCATATGTCCAGCAGTAATATTGCTGGATCATATGGGATTTCTATACCCAGTTGTTGTAGGTAGGGCCACTTTGCTTTCCACAATGGTTGCATATGTTTCCATCCATACCAGCAGTATAAGAGAGGTCCAGTCTCTCCACACTCTCTCTTACATTTGTTTTTTTTTGTTTTTGTTTTAAAATTGGGCTGTCATTGTCAATGTAAGGTGATATCTCATTGCTGTTTTGAGTTGCATCTGCCATATGTCTAGTGATTGTTAGCATTTTATCATGCACTTGCTAGCCATTTCCCCTCCCCGATGATCCCCCTACCCTCATGGTATCACTACTCCCACTACTGTTCCTGAGGGGCTTATCTGTCCTGAATTCCATGTCATGAGAGCTCTTATGTGTACTAATGTGTGCTTTCCTATCTAGACATATTTGTAAGATAGAGCTGAATCATGGTGGTGGGGGGCAGGCATTTAGGAACTAGAGGAATGATGTGTGTTTTGTTGGTGCTATACTACACTCTGGTTGAATCGTCTCTTCCCTATACCCCTTCTGTGGGGGGAGATATCTAATTTTCTACAGATGGGCTTTGGGTCTCTACTTCAACCCCCCAACATTCATATCAGTATAATTGTTTGGGGTCTTTTGATATCTGATACCTGACCCTGAGGATACCTCATGATCACACAGGCTGGCATGCTTCTTCTGTGTAGGCTTATTTGCTTCCCTGCTGGATGGTTGCTTATTTAACTTGAAGCCTCGAAGACCCCAGATGCTATATCTTTCTTTAGCCAGGCACCATCAACTTTCTTCATTGCATTTACTTATTCACCCACTTTGTCTTCAGTGATTGTGTCAGGAAGGTGAATATCAAAGAGTTTAATGTAATTTTTGGTGAACTGTCTGTTCGTGTCTTTGCCCATTATTTTTGCTGGATAATTTGTTATTCTCCTATAGAGATATTGCGGTATTTTATTAGATTTTAGAGATTAGTCCCTTGTCCATTGTTTCTTTACTAAAGATCCTTTCCCAGTCTTTGGTAATTAAGCACATTTATGTGTGTATATTATGCTTCAAAAGAGTTTACTTTTTAAAAAGTACAGACAAAAATTGAATATCACATCTACCATTTCTACTAAGGTATTCATAACTTATTGTGTTGTTACCTCCCAGATGGTATTTGAAAAGTACCTGTAAAGTAGAGTGCTTTCATTAAAGAAATACATTGCTAAAGGTAGCACTTCAGCGAAGAGGTGACATCAGATAGTTTGTCTTCAAATTTCACCTGGTCTGTGGCTTTGAGCCCCTTTATACAGAAGTCTGATGTTGATGGTTACAGTCCCAAATCCTGAAACTTTGAGCAGAAGGTGATAAAAAAGAGGTGAACAAGATTAGAAAGTGGGTTCATTAAAATAAAAATGGAGGAAGAAGAAATTCCTGTAAATTACCAGGTTAAGCAAATAAGCAAACAGTTTATCAATTTCAAACCAAAGCCAAACTCATTGCTATTGAGTCCATTCTAACTCACAGCAACCCTATAAGGAAACTGCTTTTATGAATTTCCAAGGCTATAAATCTTTATGGAAACTATTTTTCTTCCACAAAACAACTGATGCGCTCAAACTGCTGACCTCCTGGTTAGCACGCCAACAGGTAACTCACTATATATACCACCAGGGCTCCTTTAATCAATACAAGATGCACAATTAAATGTGGGGCTCAACTAATACACATTTTTAAGCTTAAATGTGTCCCAAATGGTGCATGGAACATACTTACACTCACTAAAAAGAAGCACCTGTTGTTTATGTGGAATTCAAACTTAACCGTGTTGTGTAATTTTATCTGGCAATTCAAGAATAGGAAGGAGATAAAAATCATAGGCAATGGCTATCAAAAGATATAGCGTCTGGGGTCTTAAAGGCTTGAAGGTAATCAAGCGGCCATCTAGCTGAGAAGCCAACAAACCCCACATAGAAGAAGCACACCAGCCTGACCCAACATGATCACTGTGGACAAAGTGGGTACATAAGCAAAAGTGGCAAACAAAGCTGATGGTGCTCAGTTATCAGCGGATGTAGAATCTAGGACCTTAAAGACTTGAAGATATTCAAGTGATCATCTAACTGAGAAGTAGCAAACCCCACGTGGAAGAAGCACAGCAGCCTGGGTGATCACGATGTGTTGAGGGGATCAGCTATGAGGCATCAAAGAGTAAAAAATCATATCAATGTGAATGAGGGGGAGTGCAGAATGGGGACCCAAAGTCCATTTGTGGGCAACTGGACATTCCATCACAGAAGGTCCAGGGAGGGATGAGACAGTCAGGGTGCAGTGTAGCAATGATGAAACATACAATATTTCTCTAGTTCTTGAATACTTCCTCTCCCCACGTCTCCCACTATCATGATCCCAGTTCCACCGTATAAATCTGGCTGGACCAGAGGATGTACCCTGGTACAGATAGGAACTGTGAACACAGGGAATCCAGGTCAGAAGAACCCCTTAGGACTGGTGGTGAGAGGGGCAATAAGGGAAGGTGGGGTAGAAAGGGAGAACATATTGGAAGGATCTACATATGGCCTCCTCCCTGGGGAAGGGACATCAGAGAAGTGGGTATGGAGAGACGTCGGATGGTGTAAGAAGATATGATAAAATAATTTATAAATGATCAGGGGTTCATGGTGGAAGGGGTAGTGGGGAGGAAGGCGGAAAATGAGAAGCGGATACCAGGGGCTCAAGTGTTTTGAGAACGATGAGGGAAACAAATGTACAAAAGTGCTTGACAGAATGGATGTATGTGTGGATTGAGATAAGAGTTGTATGAGCCCCCAATAAAATGATTTTGAAAAATCATAGGCAACATGAAAAATGTCTTTTCCAAACAGAGAATTGCCTCAAAGTAAAATTCTTGGAAACTACCTAATATCAAATAAACAATCCCTGCTCTAAATGTGGCAAAGAACTTTCCACAAGAAATCAACATTTTTTGGCAATTAGCAAAAAATTAGGGGACCATTCTTGAATATCTTCCTAGAAGTTCAGTGTTTAAATCCAACTCCTGTCACAATCACTGTTTTCCAGAGATCAGAGTGGTAGAAACAGTTTAGGACAAAGAGGGGTGAGTTGCAGGCAGGAAGGACAAAAAGCATCTCCTGAAAGGTCTATGATCAGCTTTCATCAGACAGAGGAAATTCTTGTTGCATTAAAAGGACTCCATTAACTACTGCCCGAGTAGACAAAGTCCTAAACACTCCGTTGCCCTCCACACCAATGCAAAAGTATCCAAGAGTCAATCAAGGTGCATAAAGGCAATTCTTATGGAATAAAGTCAAACCCACCACACAATTGCATATTTTCTTTCGAAGCCCCATGGTTAAAACATTCTAATTTAGACTCAGTAGAAGGAGTCGATATTTGGGGTGAAATAATGAAAAATCTGAGGCCCATTGTTTAACAGAAATAATTTTTCCAATGTCGAAGTAAATAATGAGGATAAAATTATTAACAAAATGAATCTAAATAGAAATTTTACCGGGCTAATGTTAGTCATTTATTTTGAAATCAGAAGTACAGTTGCATGCAATTAAAGGTTCATGTTATTTCAAGAGTTTGCTTCTAGAAATTGGTAAACTATATATTCGGTACGTTTTGTATACCATGTTTTGGTAAACATTTCTTAAAGGGAACTTTGGCCCTGATCACAAAACTTTAAAATAGTGTAAATTGAATCTAAAGCATGTAAACTACCTGTCTGACTGTTATCGACTGGATTTGTAGAATCTTCCTTGATACTTTTGTTGGCATTATGAATACAGTTGCAGGACAACTGTATTGACCTGCAAGTCCTTGGAAGAGCCACTTGGCTATCTTGGCTGAAGCTTCCTCATCTACAAAATGAGGATGATCTCAGCCCCCTCCAAGCCTTTTCCTTTAATTCTTTCTGGCTCCCTTGGAAATTGTTCCAGGAAATCTTTCCAAAGCAAGATTCAGGAGAAGACAGACTAGCTATAAAGAGATAACCTGGAGATAGGAGTAACGGTTCAAGATCAAAAGATGCCCTGAGAGATACAGGTTGCCTGTCTTCCCTTTCACAGAAAGCCAGCTCATGCCTATTGGGAACAAGAGATACACTCACGGTGAGTACAGCCAGTTCTGCCAGAAATGAAGTCGATTTGTTGTTCCCTTAACTGTTGGGGGTGGGGGGAGAACATCATGGTATCTGTAATGCAAAACATGACCATGCCAAGCGATGAGGGTTTCCTCCTGCCCCAGCTATGGGGTAGACACATGCAGTAGTCCAAAGGTAGAACTTGGAGAATCAAGTTTCTTCAGTCTTAAGGGTGGCCATGCCATTAACCCAAGCATTTAATGTAAACGTGCTTTGCCTAATGAAACCATTTGTTTCCGCAGTCCTTCAAAGGCAGATGTGAGCACTTTTAGAAAGTTGTTTTATAAATGGCATATGATATCCTATGCATCTAAAATGTTCAACTCTGGTTTGGGAGGAGGGTAAAGACTCTTTTACCTGAGATACTTTGGGACCATCCCCTCAGTTTCTGGAGAAAAATTATATTTCAGTCCCCATGGAAAACCTGGAGTTGGCATGACAGAAGATGGTGTCAAAAAAGGAGATGCTACTTCAAGTTTTTCAGGGTTCTGTTCCCTTCCTGGTTGATGCCTCTACCTTCTTCACCAAAGGGAGCTATTTTATATGAACCTAAGAATTACGGGTATGTGGATACTATGGCACTCTAGTGTTCTTTGAGAAAAGACTTGTTAGGTGGCATTGTGTCAGTTCTGACTCAGGACCCTTCTGTACAACAAATGAAGCCCTCTCTGGCCCCGCGTGAGCTCCCTATTCATATATCAGCAGGCCATCTCAGCTAAAAGAGGCCTTTCCCTCCATGGTTTCAGCATAAACTGTCAGGAGTGAACCCCATTGGTGCAAATTCGATGATATGTTCCACCCCTAGAGTTACAAGAGGGCATCAGTCAGACAGCGCACATCAATTCAGAGTGTCACCCAGAATGTGTTGTTATTAGGTGACACTGAGTAAGTTCACACTGAGAGCATCTTGGAGGTTCATTTCCAGCAGTGGGGCTGGGCCGCCTACTCCCACTACCAGAGAGCAGTGATGCCAAAAAAAAAAACCCACACTGAGAGCATCCGACCTAAGTACAACAGAACAAAACACTGCCTAGTCCTGTGCCATCCTCTTGATGGTTCTTGTGTCTAAACTCATTGTGGTAGCCACTATGGCAATCTGTACTTTGACGGCCTTCCTCCTTTTTCTGTACCTCTGCTTTACTAAGCATGATATTTTTCTCCAGGGTTTCGTCTCTCCTGAAAACATATTCCAAGTAGGTGAGACTTTGTTCCTTGCCTCTAAGGAACATTCTGGTTGTGCTTCTTCCAAGACCGATTTGACAGTTTGGGGGCCAGTCCGTGGTACTTGCATTATTCATCACCAACACCATAACTTAAATACATTGATCCTTTTTCAATTTTCCTGATTCCCTATCCAACTTTCACATGTATATGAAGCAATGAAAATTACCATGGCTTGGGTCAGGCAAATCGTAGTTCTCAAAGTAACCTCCATGCTTTTCAACACTCTAAGTGGTCTGGTGTAGCAGATTTACCTAATGCAATGTATCCTTTCATCTCTTAACTGCTCCTTCCATGTGTACTGATTGTGGATCCAAGCAAAACAAAAAAAAATTAATCCTTTTCTTGGGGGCTCATACAGCCCTTATCATAATCCATCCATCCATCCATTGTGTCAAGCACATTTCTACATTCGTTGCCATCATCATTTTCAAAACATTTTCTTGCTACTTGAGCCCTTGGTATCAACTTCTCATCCCACCCCTCTCCCTCATGAACCCTTGATAATTTATAAATTATTGGGTTTTTTTATGTCTTACACTGACTAATGTCTTGCGTCACCCACTTTTCTGTTAACCCCCAGGGAAGAGGTTATATGTAGATTATTGTGATCAGTGCCCCCTTTCTCCCTCTCACCTTTCCCTTCCCCTCCTGGGATCACTACTCTCATTATTGGTCCTGATTGGTTTATCTGTCCTGGATTCCCTGTGCTTACAGCTCTTATCTGTACCCATGTATATGCTCTGGTCTAGCCAGATTTGTAAGATAGAATTGGGATCATGATAGTAGGGGTT
Source organism: Nesogale talazaci (assembly GCA_004026705.1). Classification (NCBI taxonomy): domain Eukaryota; kingdom Metazoa; phylum Chordata; class Mammalia; order Afrosoricida; family Tenrecidae; genus Nesogale; species Nesogale talazaci. The sequence continues at coordinate 41,738 of PVJH01010078.1, read as the reverse complement.
GAGGGGAGGAAGCATTAAAAATTGGAGGAAAATTATATATTTCATCAGTGCTATACTGCACCCTGACTGGCTTGTCTCTTCCTAATGACCCTTGTATAAGGGGATGTCCAATTGTCTACAGATGGATTTTGGGTCTCCACTCTGCACTCCCCCCATTCACAATGATATGATTTTTTTCTAGGTCTTTGATGCCTGATACTTGATCCCATCGACACTCCATCATCACACAAGCTGGTGTTCTTATTCCATGTGGACTTTGTTGCTTTTCAGCTAGATGGATACTGGTTTGCCTTCAAGCCTTTAAGATCCCAGATGCTATATCTTTGGTTAGCCAGGCACCATCAGCTTTCTTCACTACATTTGCTATGCACCCATTTTGTCTTCAGTGATCACATTAGGAAGGTGAGCATCACGGAATGCCAGGTTATTAGAACAAAGTGTTCTTGCATTGAGTGAGTACTAGAGTAGAGACCCAATGTCCATCTCCTACCTTGATACTTAACATATAAATATATGTACATAAATCTATTTCCCTTTCATTAGATATATTTACTTGTGTACAAGTCTGTATTAGACCTCTGTAAATGCCCTTTGCCTCCTAGTTAATTCCTCTAGTTCCTTTTAATTTTCTCTTGTCCCACCATCATGTTCAGCCTTTATTTGGGTTTCAGTAATTCCTCTTGATTACATTGCCCTTGATCAAGCCCCACCAGGCATCCTATGCCCTCCTCACCCTTAATTTTAGATGCCTAGTTGTTCCCTTTTCCCTAGGTTTGTTAACACTCACTGGCTTTCTCTGCCTGCCCCCTCCCATGCCCCCCCACCCCGGGGAAACATTGATCTGTTGTTTTCTCCTCCAGATTGTTTGTCCTACCTATCTTATCTAGATAGACATTCAGAGACAATAATAAGCACAGAAACAAGGCAGAGGGGAAAAAACAACAAAAGAAAACCAAAATAACAAAAATTGACGAAAATAAAAATGTCTATAAATTGTTTGAGGTCTGTTTGTTGACCTTTAGGCCTATTTTCTAGTCAAGTCTGATGGGGTGCTATGCCCTGGCCCTGAAGTCTATTTTTTGGTGTTCCCTGGGGACTTCCATTGCTTTGCTCTCCTTGCTGCTCTGTTGGATGCCCTTATCGTTTTGCCCCAGTGTGATGGGCACAATTCCTGCACTGTGCCTCCAGTGTTGTCCCTCAGAGTGATATGGACCAGTGAGAGATGTCGTGTCTTGTGGTGGGGCCGGCCCTATGGTCCTCTCTGTGCATTGGCTGCTCTGAGCAGAAATATTATCTTTGGGGCTTGGTGCGTCAGAATGTGTTCCACACTCTCGCCCTCCCTCTCCATTTGCTCCTGTGTGCTCTGATCACACACGCCCCTCTTTCTGAGCTATAGCTTTAGTGTTTTCCTCTGAAGGGAACTCTTCTATGGAGAGGGGAGGTGTCTATGTAGTTGGGATTGGGGCTTGCCCTACAGACTTTTTTCTATTGGCTCCCTGCTTCATGTCAGTATGTTTCATTCACTTCTTGGCATACCAGGTAGAAGTCTGGCCCCTCTCTTCCTCTGATATGGGGATATAAATAGCACCCTCCCCTTGGGTGGGTTAGTGCCCTGTTTCCCTGCTACCCATGTCTTTTTTCACCCCTCCTTTTTAGTTGACTGTCATATGTGTCCCTGGATTGGGTGGGCCCTGCCATACTACTTGGACCTCACCCCAGGAATGTGTGTATAGCTTTTTCCCTATGCCCCTTTTGCCTTTTTAAGCTCACCTCAGCAGACACATGTTGTATTTGTCCTTTTGACCTTGGACTACTTACCCTGGCATGATTTTCTCCAGTTCTTCCCACGTGGTGATGTGCTTCATGCGTTCATCACTGCTTTTTAGGGATGCGCAGTACTCCATTGTATGTATGTACCAAGGATTTTTTTTATTAAAAAAATACTTTTATGGGGGCTCTTACATCTCTTATCAAAATCTATACATTCATCCAGTGTGTCAAGCACATTTACACATATGATGCCACCATCATTTTTAAAGCATCCTCTTCCCACTTGAGGCCCTGATATCAGCTTCCCATTCTTCCCCCCTTCCTCTCTCCCACCCTCCCTCATGAACCCTTGATAAGTTAAAGATTATTTTTTACCATTTCTTACATCATCCTCCATCACCCCTCACCCAGTTTTTCATTATCCGTCCCCCCTGGGAGGGGATTCTAGTTGATCCTTGTGATCGATTCCCCTTTTTGTCCCCCCACCTTCCCCTAACCGAAGTTGTTTTTTAAATCTCTTCATCCATTGATGGAAATTTGAGTTGTTTCCAACTCCCTGAAATTGTGAACTGTAATGCAATGAACACTGGAGCACAGATGTTTGGCTGTGGTGTGTTTCTTGCCTCTTCTGGGTACTTGTCCTGTAGAGGGATTGCTGGTTTGAGGCTGTACATACTTACAGGTCCACCAGCTGTGGATGAGAGTTCCTATCTCCCCAGAGTCTCTCCAACATGTGTTATTTTCTGATTTTTTTTAATTGAGCTATTTTTTAAGGTGTTATTTTAAGGTGTTTTTATGGTAACTCATAGTTGTTTTAATTTGTATTTCTCTTATGGCTAATGATCAGGAACATTTTCTTAAATGTTTATTGGCCATTCGAATTTCTGTCCTTGTGAAACTTGGGTTCAGGTCCTTTGCCCACCTTTTGAGTGGGCAATTAGTTTTTTTCTTTTTGTAAGCTAGTGAAGTACTATACATTTTAGTAATAAGACCTTTGCTTGATGTGCCATTGCTAAAGATGTTTTCCCAGTCCATGGACTCTCTTATTACTCTCTTGGTGAATTCTTTCAATGTGCACAGGTGTTGTATCTTCAGTATATTCCACTTGTCAATTTGTACCTCCTCTGTGTTTGTGTCCTTCCCTATTTCTGATAGCCTATGTAATCCCTGTGCCAGTGTTCTCAGGTTCATCTCAATTCCTTCATTGATGGTGCAATAGTTTGGGGTTTTACCTCGAAGTCTGTGATCTACCCTGAGTTTATTCTTGTGCATAGAGTGAGGTAAGGGTCTGGCTTCATTTTTATGCAGGTAGATGTCCATTTTTTCCAGCACCACTTGTTGAAGACGGTGTGATATGTAGGTTTATTGTGCCAACTTGGTCAATAAATACATGTGGGGTTAATAAGGTCACAGCATGATTATTATTTTTTCATGTCTTGCACCGTCCAATAATCTCCCTTTACCTCCTTGTCTGTTGTCCATCCCCCTGGGTGGATGTTATAGATAGGTAATTGTGATCATTTCCCCTTTCTCCCCCTACCTTCATTTCCCCTCCTGGTATGGCTACTTTCAATAATGGTCCCGAGGAGTTTATCTGTCCTGTATTCCCATGTACATGCTCTGGTCTAGCCATATCTGTAAGGTAGAATTGGGATCATGATAGTAGGGGGGGTGGGGAGCATTAAATAACCAGAGGAAAGCTGTATGTTTCATCAGTGCTATACTGCATCCTGACTGGCCCATCTTCTCCCACCACATTTCTGTAAGGAAATGTCCAATTGCTTATAGATTGGTTTGGGTTCTCCACTCTGCACTTCCCACCTCATTCACATTATGATTTTTTTTCTCTGGGTCTTTGATGCCTGACAGCTGATCCCATGGACACCTAATGACCACACAGGCTTGTGTGCTTCTTCCATGAGGGCTTTGTTGTTTTTCAGCTAGATGTCTGCTTGTTTACCTTCAAGCCTTTAAGACCCGAGATGCTATATCTTTGGTTAGCCAGGCACCATCTGCTTTCTTCACTACATTTCAGCATATTTTTAATGCAGTTTTTATGGTAAAATTAGGTGCCTTGACTGATATTCGGCTCAGTTTATACTCGAAATATATATAAAACATTTGTTATCATAGATGCCTGGTTTTGTTTATCTAGAGAACCCTGTCTAACACAGAGGGCATCCGCTTCCCATTTGATATTTTTTGGGGCCCTTATCAAAGATCTGTTGTCTGTATGCTGATGATTTTATTTCTGGGGTTTCAGTTCTTTTTCCATTGGTCTGAGTATCTGTCATTATACCAGTATCATATTTTCAACCTACTATTCCTTCCTCTTTGTTTTTAACTTTTGCATTCTAATTGCCAAGAATTATGGTGCTAGTCTGGTGTGGTCATTATATGATCTGGTGCAAACTTGAGACTATTAAGAGTGAAGGGGTGGAGGTTATCCTGTCAATCAGGTCAATGCTTGATGACCTCATTTGAAGGTCCTGTGGAGATAAATAGCTCGCTGGAGGGAGGACACACACACTCTCTGCTTCTTATTCCTGGTGACAAGATGCATGGAGATATACTAGAGTCCTGGAGCTGGATGAACCACCTGGAGATCCAAGCCAACACTAAGATGCTTACACGGCCATAGGATCCACAAGACTCTCCACCCACTGTGATCTTTCTGCATTCGGCATCATTGCATGTGTTTTGTGAATCTGAGGAGGAATTTATAGATTGGTATCAGACATATGGGCTAATACTATCAGACTTAAGAACTTGATCTGGACTTGGCTGGGGTACTGTCTCAATATTCCATTGCTCTTGTGTATTAAACTCTTTCTTATACATATATGAGTGTCTATGAATTTGCTTCTCTAGTCAACCCAGATTAATTCATGTGAATGGACTCAACAAATCCAGGGAGACTCATCTGTGTAATACAGAACTTTATGTCATAAGCTTTAATGGTTGTTGCAAAAACTTGAATAACACTTGCACTGATTATATTTCCTTGAAGGGGGATAGATATAATCCTATCACAGAACATTGTACTTCAAGAGATCTTGAAATGTCCTTTTCAACAATGAAGGCAACATCATTCCTCTTGGCTCCCAACATAGTAAACCATATGCTTTTCTGATTCAAAATGGTCACTTCAGCTCACCAATTCCTAGGAAATCAATCTTTATGTATTCCACTTCAGTTGGGATGATTTTATATTTTCCTAGATGAATTATTTGTACACTGAAAGTTTTGGTTAGTAGTAGATTTTTGCAGCTGTTTCTCTTCATTTTGAGTCATCTTGACCGCAAATGCGGTCCTTGAAGGTTTTTTGTGTATTTTTTTTTTGCATCACTGTCCTCTGGTGATCGTTGGAGCTACCCAGTGCTGCTCCTGAGAGCCACCACTGGGCTTGAACCACCAAGCCCGCGGGTCGCAGTCCCACACTCAACCACTTACACCACCGGGGCTCAGCCCTGGTCCTTGAAGGTTTTACTTCCACAAGATTTACTCCCTTCACATCATTATGGCTGACTCAGTTTTTAGAAGGCAGCTCTTCTTCAGTCATATTTCGAGAGCCTTCTGATCCGAGAGGCTGGCACTATCTATGGCAATGTTCTGCTTCTATTTGTTAATGTTTCCATGCTCTGCATAAGATTTTCAGAGGCTAATTCCTCCAAAGCGGAGAGCTGATTCCATTTTCACTGTCTGTTCTAAGTTTGGAAGCTTCACTGACACCAGTTCACTTTAGGTGCCCCTGCAGGCATTTAAAATGCTGGTGAAGAAGCTTCTAGCATCACAGCCACATACCAGCCATCCCCGAGTGATAAACTGATAGGCTGAGGAAAGGCGAAACAAACAGAATTACAGAGTATGTAGGAGCAAGCATTATAAAGCAATCAATACCATTAGGTCAGAATTTGTTCCAGACAATTTTGAACCTGTGACAACACTACCTTCCATGGCAAAAGGGACTTTGTAGAAGTCATGAACATTAGCCTTAGGAGGTTTGAGCTGAGGAGACCATCCTGATCTGGTGGATCTGGATAGGCAGTCTCACGTTTTATTATAAGGAGAAGGTCTGAATAAGTGGAGAGTGAGAGAAGACAATATGATGACAGAAGCATAGACTGATGTGATGTGAATCTATAAACCAAGTGATGCTGGGAGTCGTTGTGCTTCCCAAAGAGAGTGATACTTATAGTACCCAGGGGGCTCTGGAGTTTGTTGTCATTATTGTTTGTTCCTGAAAACAGGGACAGTAGGTTCAGGAGTAAGTTCCGGAGCTTATGCTCTAGAAGTTAGGAAAGGCCCAGAAATGGATTCTCTCCAGATGGAACCACGGCTTCAAGCAGGTTCATTTTGGTTTGACTCTCTGCTGAGAATTTGCATTTTCACTAGATATACTGAATCAGGATCTACAATTTAATAAGCTCCCCAGGTGCATCTCATAGCATATGATTCTTCTGGGATATATGTATACATCAGAGTTAACTGTGGATCTTGTTAAACTGTAGACTCTCACTGAGGGTATCTGATTGAGGTGAAATCAGAATAAACCAGTTCAAAGCTCTGAAAGGAACACAGCCATGCCAACACCTTGATTTGGGGACTTGTGATTTCCAGTACTCTAAGAGAACACATTTGTGATCATTTGTTAGAGCAGCAACAGGACATTAATACAGCAGGACACAACAGAAGGCTTTCCAATCAATAAGTATGGTTTGGTGGGAGTGTTGAGAGAAGGGTTGGTGGAGAAGGTGCAGAGTTGGTTATGGCACTGATTTTCAGGGAAAATATCTTTTTCAATTATCCACTGTACTTGGAACTGAGATATCAGTGGTAGGCAAACATATGTGGGATCTATTATTGTGGAATTTATAGCACAAGAAGAAAAGTGGTATTAGACCCCCAAATTCCTATTTTCACCAATTTCAAGTATGCAATGTACCATGGCGTTCTATATGTTATGGGAGTCATTAAAGGGAGTTAAGCCTTCCGAATGGTCAGGGAAGGTTTTCCTGAGGAAACAGTATTGAAGACTGATTCCAGGGATGAGTAGGAGTTCGCTACTGGGTCAGGTGGGGTCGAAAGGTCGTATCAGAAAGAAAGTACATCACAGCCAAAGCTAGAGTTGTATAAAACATTGCCTTCTTAAAAGGACTGAAATAAGCCCAGCCTTGCTGCAGGGGACAGAATAAGAGCTTGAGTTGTACATGAGTAGATGGAGAGGTGGATCGAGGCTAGATCAAGAAGTAATGATAGCCCTGCTCAGGGTGGTGACAACAGAGAACATGAGAAGCATACAGATTCAAGAGGTGTGGAAGTCATAAACTCAAAAGACTTGATGATTTATAATATATGTGCTGCCGAAGCAAGCACGACTTGATGATTTATAGATGTGACAGGTTACAGAGAAGATGTCAAAGACGACAGGGAGGTGCTGAGTTTAGGTGACATGGTTAGCAGATCTATCATTTTCTAGGTAGAGGAACAATTTGGGGAGAGAAATGTGGGGGGATTATGAATACAATGTTTAACATGTTGTGCTTGATGGGTCACTTCAAGTATACCTTCCAGCAGAAGTGTGGAGCAGGCATTTAGATAGGCAAGAGTAGGGAGTTTCAATTGGGGAGTTGGAATGTCAATGGCAAGTGAAGCAGAACAGAAGTGATTGGCCAGAGTGATGAAGGGATAGCCTAGAAAAAGCTCTGAGGAACATGAAGAGGAAGGCGAGCCATTGAAATCAGAAAAGGACACTGACAAGTGACCAGACACCATAGGAGGCAAAGTAGAAAGCTGTAAAATCATTTGAAGCAAGACCGAAGAGTGTTTCCCCACTCAGAGGGTAATCATGAGGTCAAGAAACAATAAAACTATAAAGAAGCCCTTGGATGGAACAGTCATTGGTGACCTTAGCATGAAGGGAAGCAGAACCTAAGAGTTGCCGATACCTCGGCATGTTTCTGGTAGATGTGGTAAGAAATAAAGTTTTTAGGAAAAGCCATCTGGTGGTGAAAGGTCCAATGAGAAACTGCTATTGTGTGTGTGTGTGTCCATGTCCACAGCAATAGACACAGACACACATAGACTCTGCCCTCCCCAAAAGACAAACTGTGGTGGTGGCCAGGACCCCAAACTACCTGGGCCGTAACTGCATGTGGGTCTTATACATGCGTCAATTTTGACCGGCATCATCCCATCACTTGCTCTTCCTCTGAGCTCTAAGAGCTTGCTTGCTTGTTATCATTACTGTCTCAGGTCTTGATCATTCTTGAACTTGAACCAGGAACTCACTCTCTCCGTGTGTTTCCTTTCATTCTCTTAGTATTGTTGGAGAGATTAATACGGGGAGTTAATGTAGTCATTTCATTCTAGCTGCTTCTCACCCAACGTGTAGGCAACAATTCTTCACCAAAGACGTGGCCAATCCTATAAACGAAGTATTAAGTAGCTAGAGTCACAGAGAAGTGTAAGGGGAGAGGCAGTTAGAAATGAGTCTCCTACCTTATAAGAGTCCAGGAAGGCTTTTGGAAGAGCCAAAAAGAGTTGATCTAGGTGGAAAGTTTATCGCATGTGAAAAGAAAATGTTTCTGTATTTTGTTGATTGTCTACTGAAATTCAATTGATATCTACTTCATATGGACTGCTTTGACTATACTAACTACAAGGTATATATAGGAGTCCAACTTTCTCCACAATATGAGACAGGGTGGCATGAGAATGGGGGCGGGTACTCTTTGTGAGTTACCAGTACAACTTACCCAAGACAAAAGTGACTCCCTCACTACCAACAGGGCAACCACAAGGATGCTGAGGAGGTCAAAAACAGTGGTGAGAAAGAATGAAGTCACGTTGACGGAAAGGAATATAAAAGAATAAAATCATTCGACGAGGTGAAACAGAATCCAGTTCTGACTCAGGCCATGAGCTTGCTTTGTTAGGTAGTGGTGAAATAATAATTGGAGTAATCTGAGCATAAAATCATAGTTCTCTGTAATGTTTTGAACACAAACATAGCTTTTATTTGTAAAACGGGGGCTAACTCTTTTCCCACTCTTGTCACGACTCCATTTGCCCTTCAAGTTTGGACCTTATTCCCTCAAGAAAATGAACATTATTTCCTGAGAAAGTATTTGTCCTGAATCTTCCCTCAGGATCTACTGAATAAGTTAGTACTTGAGGAAAGATAGCCAGTGGTGCCGACATTGGCTTTGATAAATAATTTAGCTCTGGAGTCAGAACTCTTCTCAGGCAGTTTATAATCTGCCTTTGAGAAACCAGCTGAAGTCCAGCCCTCTCACTTTACAAATGAGGAACTGGGTGTGGAAAGCTGAAGCCCTTTTTCCAGACTCACAGAGCTAGTGAGTGACAGGTGCAGACCTGAGACTTTGAGGTCATTTTTGAGTGCCTTGAAACCACAACTGTCTTAGTCCAGGTAGACTAGAGGAACAAATTCATAGACATGCATATGGATATAAGGAAAAGGTTTATATACAAGAGGAATGGGACATTGAGAAAGCATCCCAGCCCATTCCAGTTCAAAGTCATAAGTCTGATAGTAGCCCATATGCCCAAAACCAGTCTATAAAGTCTCCTTCTGACTCACAAAGTCACAGGTCAGTGGGTGCAGAATCCCAACGCTGGCAGGGGTCTCCCCAGGGCTTCTCACTTCCAGGGCTCAGGGTCCATCAATAGCATCCAGTGGTGGTAGAAGCAACTCAGGGCTGGCAGGGGTCTCCACGTGGCTTCTCCAGCTTCAGAGGTCTGGTTCCATCAGGGTAAGGCCATGTGGCTTCCCCTCTGGCTCATCCAGCTCCTCGGATGCTGCCATCTTGTCTTGTCTGTACTTCGTCGTCTCCTAGACTAACTCCCAACAACTGGGAAGATAGTTTCTCATCTCAATGAGAAATATCGTGAGATTTCCCAGAAGTCTCAGGAGAAAGCCATGCCCACATGGAGGCCTCATTGGCTACTCAATGGCTATCTCCAGATTAACAGGCTAGACTCCACCCTTACATCTCAATCATGAAATTAACATAAGCTATGACCGCCACACACAACCAATCCCAAACCCCAGCTTGTTACCATCGAATCAATCCTGCCTAATGGAGACCATGTGTATTACACAGTGTGGCTGAGCTCATACAGTTTTCTTAAGTGTCATCTTTTGGGAAGCAGATCACCAAGCCTATTTCCACAGTGCTGCTGGATGAGCTCAAACTGACAACCTTTAGGCTAGTAGTTGGATACAAAACATGTGTGCCACCCAAGGACCTGAAGGAAGAAATATGAGGTGTCCTACTCCTGTCAAGGGTTGCAGTCTCAGAAACTCACAGAGGCCATTCTACCATGTCCTATAGGGTCATTATGAGTCTCAATGGCAGTGAGTTTAGTTATAGTTTGTTTTAGGCACCTGATATCACAACACCCCCCTCTCCCCCCACCCCACAGTTCAGAGCTTATAGAGGCTTTATTCCTACAGGGGCTAGATAACTTGCCTAAGATCACATAGTTAGTAAATAGTAGAACCACTTAAGCTTGTGGATGGCCAACTCTGACTGGCACTGTCTAAGGTTGATCCTATACCTCAGAAGGAACAGGTGATGGCCTAGCTGGTGACACAAGGAATGACAAAAGGTGGACCAAACTTATCATCCCAACTTTGCTCTGGCATCAAAAGGTTGCAGTTGGAGTCAGTGCTAGACATGGTCAGAATGTGAGGGAATGGAACACTGGAGAGGTATGTTCTTTTTGAAATAGTGAAGGGAAGTTACCAGAAGCAAAAAGGATTTTTTTTCAGGTCTAGTAGGATGACATTGGTAAGAGGGAGGCAACTTGAAAGAAAGGGAGGCTCTGGAGAAAGAATGTATCTAGAAGGAGGCTAACTCCTTTTTTTTAAATCATTTTACTGGGGGCTTGCACAACTCTTAGCACAGTGCATACACCGGTTACATCAGGCATGTTTGTACATCTGTTGCCCTCATTCTTTTCTAGACATTTACTTTCTATTGAGATCTTGGTATATGTTCTTTCCTCCTTCTCTTCCCCACCTTATAACCCTCTGACAGATTGTACATTGTTATTATTTTCATCTCTCACACCGACCACTGTCTCCCTTCCCCCACTGTCTTCCTTGCCTCCTGTAGAGGGGTGTATGATTATATGTTGATCATTATAATCAGTTCTCCCTTTCTCCCTTCCTCTCCCCCTCTTTCCCCTAACCTTCTGGTGTCACTATTCCCACTCTTGTTCCTGGATTCTGTGTGTTGTGAGTTCTCATGCCTTTCTATACCTGTGTACATGTTCTGGTCTAGTCTGGACTGAGAAGGAGCACAGGGGTCATGGTAGTGGGGGTGAGGAAGTCTCAAAGAACCAGAGAAATATAGTGTGTTTCATCGATGCTTAACTGCACGGAACAATCTCCCCACATAGAGACCACAAGGAAGGGATGAGTCACCAAGAAGGCTGACTCTTTTATAAGCCCTGATTTAGATTAAGATACTTTGGAAATTTTATATCATGCATTTGCAGAGTTGGATCAATGCTATGACTTCAGTATTTGGGAAAGAAGTCTATAGTGACATAACAGTTAATTCATAACAATTCTGAATTCAGGTCTATGTTTGGTCCTCTTTTCAAATAATTAATTAATCAATCAATCAATCAATCAAGAACACCAATGAACTCAACGCCCAGAATTTAGTGAACCATCTGATAATGCCAAGTTTTTAAGAAGGTATGGATTAACAAAACATCTTTATTCATGGGAATGTGAATTGATTTCATCTATTTGGAAAACAATTTGCATGATCTCATAGAGTTAAACGTGCTCACATCTTATGATCCAACCATTCATTTCCTTAAGAATATAAGCCTGTCTAATTTTTTTTCATGTTTTTCCTTGATACACCTTTTATGACATTTAAAACAACTGAAATGAAAAATATATAAGCACAGCACTATTCACAATAGTTAAAAGGCAGAAACAACCCAGGTGTCCATGTACAGATGAACAGACAAACACAATGTGGTACATACAAAGAAATATTATTCACTCATAAAGAAAAATGGAGTCCTCATATGTACTGCAACCTGGATGAACCTGAAAGACATTATGCAAAGTGAAGTAGCTTAAACACCAAAGGATGAATATTGTATGATCTCACTGATATGAAATATCTGGAATAGTCAAATACATAGAGACAAAAAGTGATATAGGTTAGCAGGGGCTGAGGGAAGTGGGGATATGGGGAGTGATTGCTTAAGGGCAGTGAGTTCCTGTGACTGTGGTCATGGTTGTCCAACATAGTATATAAAATGAAGGTCAAATTGTACACTTAAAAATGGTTAAAATGGCAAAGGTTTTCTATTATATATTTTACCACAATAGGAGATAAGTGAATATACATGTGTGTGAGAAAGTTCTTTTATTAAAGACATCCTGAAATTCCTAGTGGTACATTCAGCAGGTCAGGGATAGACCTCTTCATCCCACTGCCAACCCAAACCCCTGAAGTAGCCTTCAAACAATGGCTGAGAGAAACTGGTATATATATATCCTAGCTCCTTGCCTCTTGGGTAGGACACTGAGCTTTGTGCTTATGCTGCTTCCCCGGGCTTCCCAGCAGGGTGAAGCTCTGGTTGCCCATGGCAGCATGCTAAACCCTCTGTCACCAGTGTCCCCTACTTGACTGGAGATATGGAGGTCTTCTAGCATTGCCACTCAAAGAAAGGACACTTGCCCACAGCCTACTTTGGGGGAAAACCAAACGAAGACACCCTTGCATTTGTGGTCCCAATGGTGGCACTTTCATTTCAACACACAGAACTCTCTGGAAATATTAATGGAAGGGGCAGTTTTATGGTTTCACATTAATGCTTTCACAGATAATTTAGCAATAGACCACAGACTTCAAAACATTTATAGGGAAATTCCATTATCTTTTAATTCCATTTTTCCATAAATGTCTTGAAGTCCCCTCTTAGGTCAGACAGATATTAGCTAGAGGGTTTCATCCTCCAGGGGACTGTGATCCAAATGTTCTCTCCTGTTCTTCTTCATTCCTTTACTTCTCCCTGCCCAGCTTTCTTCAGGACTTTGGTCTATATGCTCCTGGCTTTTTCTGCTACATGACCATTTCTTCCACCTAGCTGCTGCTAAACCGTGCAACCATTTCACCAGGCTCCAGATTTTTGAAACAACAATCACTTCAAGGTGAGCATTCCTGTTCATTCAATGGGCTACCCAACTTCAGCCTTTCTTAAGGTCCCTCCTTTTCATTTCCCCTTCATTCCCTACTTCTTCCAGGGTGAAAGGGCTCCCAATTATTCTCTTCACGAGCTCCAGATGCAAAGTGACAGATTGAAACTCAGGGCTCTGGAAGAAAAAGGATCTTGCAGGGCTAGCTTGCAGGCTTGTCTCCCTGCTATACCAAAAGTTGTAAACAAAAAAAGGAGTCTTTCTCTCTCGAGTGGGACATGCACATCTCCAACTGCATCTAACCCAAAACTCTTTCCAAGCGATGTTGTTGTGATATGCTATCGAGTGAATGCTGATTCACGGCGGTCTTACGCAGAGCCGAGTGAAACGCTGCCTGCTATGTGCCATCCTTACAGTTGGTCCCATGCTTGAGCCCATGATTACAGCCATTGTGTCGATCCACCTTGTAGAGGGCCTTCCTCTTTTTCACTGCCCTTCTCCTTTACCAAATATAAGGTCCTTTTCCAGGGACTGGCTTTTTCTAACAACATACCCAAAATATGTGAGACAAAGACCACACCATCATTGTCTCCAAGGAGCATTCTGGCTGTACTTATTCCAAAACAGATTTGTTGGTTTGTTTGCTTGTTTTGGCAGTCTGTGGCATGCACTTGCGATATTATTCACCAGTGCCACAATTCAAATGCATCGATTTTCCTTCACTCTCCCCCTTTCTTTTTTTTCTTTTCCCTACTGCAACGTATTTTAATAGTTGTTCTTTTTTTAAAAAAATAATTGTATTGGGACCTCATATAGCTCTTATCACAATACATCCATCCATCCATTGTGTCAAGCACATTCGTACATTTGTTGCCATCATCATTTTCAAAATATTTTCTTTCTACTTGAGCCCTTGGTATCAGCTCCTCATTTCCCCCCTCCCTCTTTTACCACCCCTTGATAATTTATAAATGATTATTATTATTTCATGTCTTACCTTGACCGATGTCTCCTTTCACCCACTTTTCTGTTCTCTGTGCCCCAGGGAGGGGGTTTTAAGTAGATCATTCGGATAGGTTCCCTCTCCGCCCCCCCCCACCACCATTTCTCTTCCCCCTCTTGGTATCCCTACTCTCATTATTGGTCCTGGCAGATTTATCTCTCCTGGATTTCCTGTGTTTCTGGTTCTTATATGTAGCCGTGTTCATGCCCTGGTCTAGCCAGATTTATAAGGTAGAATAGGGGTCATGATAGTGTGTGTGGGGGAAGCATTAAAGAACTAGAGGAAAGTTGTATGTTTCATCAGTGCTATACTGCATCCTGACTGGCTTGTCTCTTCCTGTGACCCTTCTGTAAGGGGGTGTCCAATTGTCTACAGATGGGGTTTGGATCTCCACTGTGCACTCCCCCACATTCACATTGAAAGAATTTCTTGTTCTGGGTATTGGATGCCTGATACCTGATCCAATGGACACCTCATGATCACACAGGCTGGTGTGCTTATTTCATGTGAACTTTGATGCTTCACAACTAGATGGCTGCTTGTTTGTCTTCAAGCCTTTAAGACCCCAGATGCTGTATCTTTGGATAGCCGGGCACCATCAACTTTCTTCACCACATTTGCTATGCACCCATTTTGTCTTGCGTGATTGTATTAGGAAGGTGAACATCAAGGAATGTCAGGTTAACAGAACAAAGTATTCTTGCATTGAGGGAGTGCTTGAGTGGTGGCCCAATGTCCATCTGCTACCTTGATACTTAACATATAAGTCTATACACATAGATTTATTTCCCTACTGTTATATTAAAGTATATTTACATATGTACATGCCTTTATTTAGACCTCTATAAATGCCCTTTGCCTCCTAGTTGTCCCTTTCCCTACTACAAAGTGCTTTAATAGTTATTCTTTTAAGGAAACAAGAACCCAGACCTTAACAGTTTACAATATCTCAACAATAATGTACCAGTTGAGCAGTTCCCAAGGGGTACTAGAGTTAGGAAAAGTTGGTATCCTAATTCTCTATAGATGAAGAGACAGTCATAACTAGAAGATTTCCAGCTGCTCAGTTATCAGAACCCAGTAGGGTGACACTTCTTCCTTCATATTTTTCTTCCTGCCATTTCCCTTATCCTACAGATATGCCACCATGCAATAATGCCCAGAAGCAGGTGGAAGGAGTGGGGAGTTACTCTTGAGTCTCTGTGCCTGTCACTTCCTCTTCCTACAGAGGTGGTTCTTCTGTATTCTCCCCACCTCCCCTCCTTCCTTTTGCTCTGGTAGCTCTCATAAGCATTCTCTGAAGGTGTCATGTTCCCTCCATCTCAGGTAGATATTTCAGAAGCAAGATAACAGATATTGCCTTACTGGCCAAGGGTCTTCCAGAAGTCTCCGTGTGAGAGGCTTGGGACCAGAGTCTGAGCTGGGAAGCAGACCATATCCTGCTGTTCCAGGATCATGAAGGTGTGTGTTCTGAAGTTGCCACTTCCACAGGGGTCAATGATGCCCACCGAGCCTGGCAGGCATGATCCTGCAGCCAAAATCTGTGAGCAATACCTGCATGCCCCATGGAGGGCCAATGGATGTCTGGTGGGGTTAATCATCAGAGCATAGTACCCCAGTAGGTCAAGATTCCACAGTGTGAGTGGTTCAAAGCCTGGAAAACAAACCCCCAAGTGTTTCAGCAGGCTAATGAGAACTTTGAGGACTGAGAAGCATTTTCCTCAAATCAGTGAGCATGCCTGATAACTGCAAAGGCACCTTGATACATTGATATCCCATTGGAATTTGGAAAACTTGATATCTAAATCCACTTTTCAGAGTTGGGGGGTGGGCACTGTTGTAATGAGTATTCACTATAGCATCAGAAGCACTGATCTCAAAGCCAACTTGACTGGTCAGCATAGCCAACACTTCAGAAGGATCTTGTGCTCTTAGGCTTCCCGTAGCATTGTGCCCCAGGGCCACCGAGACTTCCAGTGTTGGCAGCATCTTCAGGATGAACCCCAAGTCAACCACCTCACGTTCTCTAGTCACGGTTCCCTTTTCCTAGGTTCCACTTGTCATACTTCTTCTATTTGAGTTTCAAAGGTCCCTGAGCCCCCAATCAAATGGTCGATCACATTGCTTACTTTTTTTGTCACCAGAGGAAGGATAGAATCCTGGTGAGTCAATTGGGAACCAGGTGTTGCTTCTTCTTCAGCAAGGCCTCAGTGAAGAATGTGTTCCCAGGTGCTGGCTTGATTCAGGGGAAGGCCATTTCACACAAATAGAAATCAAATGTGATACAATGCACAAAGGGTTGGAACCTTCCTCCTGGGCTGCCCTGGGAACTAAAGGCCCCACCAGCCAAAGGTCCCACCCCAACCATGGCCGCTGTCATTCCTCCTGGCATCCTAAGTCCAAAACAATAGAGGATACACCAACCTCCCCTTCCTCAGAGGTGCAAACCCCAGACTTCCTTTTTCAACGTCTAACTTTCACAGGCAGATGAGGCAATAGAAAATAGCATGGATTGAGTCGGTTGCACCTTAGTCCTCAAAATAACCTCCTTGTTCTTTCTTCAGTACCCTAAAGAGGTCTTATGCAATAGACATACCCATTTGCTGTCTTGATTACTGCTCCCACGAGTATTGTTTGTGGATACAAGCAAGACAAGATCTTTGACAACTTCAATCATTTCTCCATTTATCATGATGTAGCCTATTGGTCCGGGTGTGAGGACTTGGGTCTTCCGGACATTGTGCTGTAATCCAGACTGAAGGCTGTAATCCTTGATCTCCATCAGCAAGTGCTTCAAGTCCACCTCACTGTCAGCAAACAAAACTGTTGTCATCTGCATATTACACATTGTTAATACGTTTTCTTCCAATTCTGATACTGCATTCTTTTCCATATAATCCATGTTAAGTATTTGCCAAGTTAGAGTTAGCTAAAAAAGAAGGTGATGCTATACCACTCATCCCCTGCCATCTGTTTATAGATTTGATATTAATGACTAGGAAGGTGTAATTTTATTTTCTTCATAAGTCTTGTCCATGCAAAGAAGTCTCCCTGTTAGAAAACATGCCTAGTCCCATTTGGAGGGGAGGGGTGTCACTTACATCGCTTATTTGGTCTTTAATTCAAGGCAGAGAGAAAAGCTTTCACACTTGGGTAACATCAATGTTCAATGTACTTGCTCCACCATACTTTAATGACTGAATTTGGATAGAGTACTTAACTTCTTTGGACCTCAGTATTCTTACCTGTAATATGCATTAACGTGTGCCTTACAGAATTAATATGAGGATTAAAAGAGGTAACCGTGTCGAACACAGCCCTGCAACAAAGAGGTCAGGCAACCAAAGTTAGTTACCTTCCCCTATAAATAGGAGTATAAGAGTGACCCCACAATATATTGAGCACAGCATTGCCTAATAGAAGTATATAAACCCCAAATGTGATTCCCAGGTTCAGATCTTCCAGAAGCCATTGTTTAAAAAGTTGAAGAAAAATATATGCATAGAAGGAAGGGGTGATTTGTGGGACATTATTGCCCATTTGATTTAATGAGATAGGCTGTGAAACTACATAAAACATGCTTTCCTTTGTAGTTATTATATTCCACAAAGAAAAGAAAAATATATAACTAAATAAAGCCCAAATAAATAAAGTTAAAGGAACATAATTTAAAAAGACAGAAAGATTATAGCTAAGGTGACCAACATCGCACTTTTTAACAATTTAACAACATCACACAGCATTTTAAAATTAAAATAAATATATTACAATACTATTTTTGTGTTCTATGAACATTTTTGTTGCTCCATATAGACCAAATTTTTAATCAAGAGCCTCCCCTCCCCCAGGTCAATGGTGTCCCGCTTAAAATGTGGTCACTTTAGTTATAGCCTTAAAAATATCCTCCAGATTCCTTATTTGTCCAATTTAAACATTGGTCTGAGTGGCTTTAAGAGGAAGAAAATCTATTGAAGCACAGTTAGATTCCTTGTTGACATACACGTTCATTTCAAACAGAACTAAGCGCCCCCCCCCCCAAAAAAAAAAGCTAAAAATGAGACAAAATGGTTTTAAGAATATATTTGATTGGTATAACCAAGAGATAATCATTCCAACATGTAATCTGTTTACAAAGTACCGAGCTTGTGTACACTTTCATACTGTTGCTGTTGGAGGCCCTCTAGTCGGTTCTGACTCCCTGCTACTCCGTGTACAGGACGATATACTCCCTCAACCTGCACCAGCTTCTCAGCTGGTAGCTGTTCTTATTTGTCAGCTGATTGTTGCAGCCATGGTGCCAATTGATTGTGTGGAGGCTCTTTTTTGCTTCCCCTTTACTTTACCAACCATGATGTTCTTCTCCAGCTTCTGGTCCCTCTTGACAGCATGTCCAAGGTAGGAGAAACAAAGTCTTGCCATCTTCACTTTCTGGTTGTACTACTTCTGTTAGTTTGTTAAACAGTTTTATTGGCATATGATTCACAAATCAAACCATTTAATGGTTCAATCATATTAAAAAAGAGTTATACAGTCATCACTACAATCCAGTTTCTTTGTTCCTATACTCATCACGATTAGCTCACCATTTCCCTACCGCTATACCCCCAAGGAACCATTAATCCACTTACTGTCTGTATAGAGTTACCAATCCCGAATTTCACATACAAAAAGACATCTTTTAACCCTAACAAAAATAACAAAATAAGGTCTGAGCCCCGGATGCATAAATGGTTGAGTGCGGGACTGCGGCCAGCTGGCTTGGTGGTTCAAACCCAGCGCCGGCTCTCAGGACCGGGTTGGGTAGCTCCCACGACCACCAGAGGGCAGTGATGCCCCCAAAATAACAAAATAAAACAGAAGCCTTAGTTGAAAAGAAAGCAGAAAATATTTTTTAAAAAGCTAGAAAAAATTTAAAATGTGTCAAAGGGGAGATCAAATGATAAGGTATTAAATTTTAACCTAAATGCATCAGCCAAACTTCCACCTCCCAATGCATTCTGCATGATAGCAAGGTTATTTACATCCCTCCCTGATCTCTGGTCATGGGAAATCACCAGAGACTTAATTCACATGTATTAATTCACATTAATTCTCTTTCACTGTTTTTTTTAAACAGAAACAACTTTTAAATGGGTCAAAAGAGAAAATAAATAACGCATTGCATTTTAATGTAACTACTATGTCTTCCATGACTGACTTTACAATGCTCTTTGTTTGATTACAAGGCTAGTAACATCTTTCAACTTTTCTATTAAAAATCATTTTACTAGGGGCTCATACATCATTTTTCACAATACATAAATAAGCATACTGTGCCAAACACCTTCACATGTCTGCTGCTGTTATCATTCTCCAATCATCCGCCTTTTCCCTTGAGCCCTTGGTATCGGTTTTTCCATCCCTTCCCTCTTCCCCTGTTCTCCCTTCCCCATCAACCCTCAATACTTTATACATTATTATTGTTCTGTCATATCTTATACTGCCCGA
>PVJH01010078.1:0-22181 GCA_004026705.1 Nesogale talazaci | reverse complement strand
TGAGGGGAGGAAGGCTTCAGGAACTAGAGGAAACTTGTATGCATCATCACTGCCTGGCTGTCCCTTGACTGGTCTGTCTCCTCTCCATGACTCCCCTGTAAAAGGGTGACCAATTACCCACCAGTGGGCCTTAGGTTCCCACGCTACTCTCCCCCTCATTCGTAATGATGTGATTCTTGTCCTTTGATGCTCGATACCTGCTCCCTTCAGCCCCTCTTGATCACACATGCTGGTGTGTTTCTTCCATGTGGACTTTGCTGTTTCTGCGCTGAATGGCGACTTGATTATCTTCAAGTCTTTGAGACTCCAGACATTCAATCATTTGGTAGCTGGGCACCATCATTTGTTTGCCTCTGTATCCATTCATCTCCAGCAATCATATCAGGAGTCAATTGGTCCATCGATTTTGATTTTTGTTCTTTGATGCCTGATACCTGATTATTTCAGCATCTCATGATCACACAGGCAAGTGAGCTTCTCTCATGGTGGGTTTTGTGCTCCTGAGCTAGATGACTGCTTGTTTATGCTCAAGTCTTTAAGACCCCAGATGCTGTATCTTTTGATAGCTGGGCACCATCAGCTTTCTTCACCACTCTTGCTCATGCTCCCACATGTCCTCAGTGGGCGCCTTGGGGATGTGTGCACTCAGTGATACGTGTTTGTGGGTTTTTTTATGTCTGTTGCCTAGACCTTTCACCACCTTGTAGCCATGCTGGCTGTTGTGCTTCTTCTGTGTGGGTGTGGTCTCTTCTCAGGTAAATGGTCTATTGTTTATCTTCAGGCTTTTAAGACCCCATACAATATATTCTTTGATAGCTGGGAACCATCAGCTTTCTTCACCACATTTTCTTAACAGATACACAGATCAATGGAAAATAATAGAAAACCCAGAAATAAAACCAATAGCATACAGACAATTGCTTTTTGACAAGGGCCCCAAAAACATCAAGTGGGAGGGTGATGCCATGTTTAACAAATGGTGCTGGAGACAATGGAAATCCACATGTAGAAAAATAAAACAGGATCTCTACCTCACCCCATGCACAAGAACAAAGTCAAGATGGATCACAGACCTGGAAGTAAAACCACAAACCATCAGGACCATTAGCCAGAGAATTGGGGAAAATCTAAGAATCTTGACCCAGGAAATACAAAGGCTAACTGCAATAGGTAGGGGTCCATATGCAGGGGAACCTGAAATTGACAAATGGGATTTACTAAGAATAAAACACATGTGGGCATCAAAAGACTTTACCAAGAGGGTAGCCAGGCAGCCTACAGACTGGGAGAGGATTTTTAGCGATGGTACAACAGACAAAGGGCTTATTACAAAAATCTACAATACCCTCGTTTCTTGCAAGAAGGTGAAAACAGATAACGCTTTGAATAAATGGGAAAAAGAACTGAAAAGAAGTTTCACTAAGGAGGAAATCCACATGGCCAATAAACATATGAGAAAATGCTCCGGCTCATTAGCCATCAGAGAAATGCAGATCAAAACAACCATGAGATACCATCTAACACCTTTGAGGCTAGCCCAGATCAGAAAATCAGAGTGCAACAAATGTTGGAGGTGATGTGGCGAAATAGGAACACTTCTATATTGCTGGTGGTCGTGTACAAATGTACAGCTGCTATGGAAAGCAGTCTGGCGATACTTAATGAAAATGGAAGTTGAGCTACCCTATGATCCAGCTATGCCACTATTGGGTATAAACCCAGAAGAGGCAAGAAATAAACCACAGCCAGTGGTATGCACGCCAATGTTTACTGCAGCACAATTCACAATCCCAAAGAGTTGGAAGCAATCTAAATTTCCATCAGCAGATGGATCAGCAAACTCTGGCACATGCACACAATGGAGTACTATGACTCACTCAAAAGCTCTGACGAGCACACGAAACACATCTCTGCATGGGAAGAACTGGAGGAAGTTATGCTAAGCAAAGTCAGTCAATCACAAAAGGATAAGTACTGCATGAGCCCCCTGAGGTAAGTAGAAACAGTATAGTGGGTTATACCATAACAGTTGGTCCACGAAGTAGGGTAAGGGGAGGAGGGAGGACCAAACCCAGGGAGGTATATGCTGGGTGCAACACAGTAATGGGAGATGGATGAGGAGGTGGGGGGATAGGGAGATAAAAGGGAGTTCAAAAGTGAAAGGATAACAGAGGGAATGGGGCACTAATCCACCCAGGGGGTGGGTACTGATCTTGTCTCCACAGAAACTGGAGTGGGCGAGCAGTTTCTACCACGAAGCACCCAACCATGAGGACAGCGTGGACGCATGAAAGGATGCAAGAAAAGAGAGAGCTACAGAGCCGGACGCAACCAGAGTCAGATTGACCCCATCCCTAGAAGTGGGAGTGGCAGAGAACAGGTCGGGAGAAGGGCCAGCATGCCACACCCACAGGGACAAAGACAAGAAGGTCCAGTCCCCACGCAGACACATGATACCCAGAGGACTACACCCCTCTGGAGACCCAATGCGCCACAGAAAGGACTGGGCAAACAACAACAGGACGGGGCACACTGGCTCCCTACTGAAGCAGACAGTGACACAGGACACTTTGGGAGTCGCATGGTGGGGAAGCATTGCGGACTGACACTCCCCCCCAAAATAAATAAATAAATAAATAAATAAATAAATAAATAAATAAATAAATAAATAAATAAATAAATAAAAATGAACCGAATCAAGAAGGGAGTACTCCTGGTTAGAGAGCCAGGAGTAAAGAATGACAGGTCTGATGATTCCTGGTGGGCACAAGAGAGGGGAGGAGAAGGGGGCGTGGACAGAGTTATGGATGGGGGTGGGGGGGTGGAGAGCAACAATTGGTCCAGGATCAATGGAAAGGAGGGTGTGGGAGGCCTGGTAGACATTAAGCAAGTACAATGAATCTGTGAGGAAACAATGAAACGCCAGTGAAGGTGGAACATGATGGTGGGATAGGAGGGAGATGGAAGGAAATAGAGGAAAGAGTTAGAAGGCAAAGGGCACTTGCAGAGGTCTAAACATAAGCATGTCCATATATAAATACAATTATCTACTATAAGGATCAAGTAAACTTAAGAACACATATCTATAGATCAAATATTAGGGTAGCAAGTGGACCTTGGGCCCTCACCCAGGTTTCCCCCAGTGCAAGAACACTTTGTTCTATGAATCTGGTATTCCACGAGGCTCACTGGCCCAACATGATCACTGAAGTAACATCTTTCAACTTTTATGAGAGGAGATTCACTGAAGGCTTAATCCATAGCTAGACCCTGCAAATGAATTTTGGGTTTCCATTCTGATTTAACTTGTGATACCATTGGATTTTATTATTTATAATCGTTCTGTCACACAGGTTGATATGCTTCTTCGATGTGTACTTAGTTGACAATTCACTTAGACAGCTGCTTTTTTGAAGACAATCCTTTAAGACCCCAGACACTCTTTCTGCTGATTGCCAGATACAATCTAGCTTTTGCATCATACTTTGCTATAGCACCCATTATCTTAATGACCTCTTCATCACATGAGCATTAAGCAGGGCCATGTCATAATGAGCAGTTCTTAGATTAGGGCTAAAATCAGTTGTGTGCCCCAAATCCATTCATATATCTATGGTTTATATGTGTCTCTGGTTCACCTCATTGTCACTTTATGTTATAGAACATTATCAATTATCCTCCTAGGGCATAAGGCAATTCTATTGATAGTGTCATTAATTGAGGTAATGGTAAATAAATTAGAATGCTGTTCAGAAAAGGAAATTAGACAGCTATGAATCACAATCCATGAGTTGTTAACTTGTCCAGATTAAATTCTTAAGGGAATGGACACTATTTACACGAATGATGAAGGATCGGATAGGGCAAAACTTTCAATAACACAAACCCAGCACTTGCCAGTCCTATACCCTTGGGACAGCTGTCATCTACGTCTCACACTGGGAGTTTCAGCGTTAAGTCCTGTACGAGCCATAGGTAAGTGTGAGGTAAAGCCCAGTTCACTTCGTGGGGCTTCCACGTGGTGTTCTTCTGATGTCGCCTATGAAATATGCTGTGTACCTAGAAGGAACAGTGTCGACAGTGCCAGTAGTCTAGAGCACATGGAGCACAAAGGGCTGGGTAGAAACTTGGTCCAAAATGTCCAATTAGGCACATAGTTCCAGGCACATTCTCTCCCGGGGTTCTTAGAAGTACTGCTAAGGGGAGGGGTTTCCCGATAAGAGGTTGTCCCTCCTCATTTTCCTGCCAACAGAAATGTAATTGTCTCCTCTGAGACATACATACCCCTCTCCCCACCTTGACTTGATTTTCCAGTAAGGTTGGAGGAATGTCTGCTGGTTTGTTAGCACATGTTTGCATGGCAAAGAGTGAATGCTGTTCTCCCTCTATCCACGTCTTGGAAAATTGACCCCTGCTGAAGTGAGGTCTCCTCTGTTGAAATATTTTTAAGAGTGTGCATCTAAAGGGGGTGACATGTGTTTTATGGACTGTAGGCAAACTCTGTACCTCATTGCTTGAGACTAGATTAGAGGATTACATGACCTGCAGCAGAAACCTCCCTTTATCCTAGAGTCTATCCTTAGAGTAGTGGACCCTTTGTGATTGACTACCTTTATGCAGCATAATGGTTTCCAGCTCCCTCCATGTTATGAGGTGTTGTGTTACTTTATTAGGGGTGCGAGTATTCCATTATGTGTATGTACCAGAGGGTTTTTTTTAACTCATTCTTCTACTAATGAGCATTTGGGCTGTTTCAAGTTTCTTGCTAGTGTGAATTGTGCTGTAATGGACATATGTCTGTTTGTGTTCTATCTCTTCTTTTCTTGGGCTTTATACCCAGCAGTTGCATTGCTGAGTCCCATGGTTGTACATGGCTGTTCTTCTTCCAAGACAGGTTTGTTTGTTCTTTTGGCAGCCTATGGTACTTTCAATGATCTTTACCAGCACCATAATTCAAATGCATCGATTCTTTTTTGGTCTGCCTTTTCCAATGAATCCATGGCAAATACCATGGCTTGAATCGGGTGCAGCTTAGTCCTCAAAGTAACACCCTTACTTTTTAACACCTTAAAGAGGTCTTGTGCAGCAGTTTTACCCAGCATACTGCATCGTTTCATCGCTTGACTGCTTCTTCCATGAGCATTAATTATGTATTCAAACAAGATGGAATTTTTGATGTTAATCTTTTCTCCATGTATTATGATGCTACCTACTGGTTCAGTTTTGAGGGTTTCTTTTTTACACTGACTTGTAATACATTCTGAAGGCTACAATTCTTGATCTTCATCAATATGTGCTTCAAGTCCTCCTCATTTTTTGCAAGAAAGGTCATGTCATCTGCCTATTGAAAGTTGTTAATAACCTTGACTCCTATCCTGATGCCATCTTCTTCATATAAGCCAGTTTATCTGATGAGTTGCTCAAGTAGAGATTGAAGAGATATGGCGAAAGGATACACCTGTCTTGATTTTAATCTATGCAGTAGTCCCTTGTTCTGTCCACACAACTTCCCCATGATCCATATACAAGTTCTGTTTGATAATTTCACATTATCGAACATTATTATTATTATCAAACATTATTACATGTATATAAGTAAGTATTCTGGAATTCCCATCCTCTTCAAGACTGTCCACAGTTTTTCTATGATCCACACAGTTGAATACCTTGGCACAGTCCATAAAACACAAGCAAACATCTTTCTGGTATTTTCTGCTTTGAGCCAAGATCCATCTGACATCAACAATGATATCCCTTTTCCATGTCATCTTCTGAATCCAGACTGAACCTCTGGCAGCTCCCTATCAATGTACTGTAGTTTTTTATCCAAAGGTCTGGAATCTTGGCACTTATACTACCTCTCAGTTACACTTAATTGCAAGTGCTCAGTGGCCACATGTGGTCACTGTTGTTGTTCCTGAGTAGATTCTAAATCATGGCACCCCTGGAGGTTGCAGAGTAGAACTGCTTCATCCGGTTTCCACAGCAGTCATCTTAATAGAAACAAATTGTTAGAGCCTTTTCCCACTGCGTCATTGGGTGGGCTTGAACCACTAACCTTTAGTTTATCAATCAAGTGCAAACTGGGTACCTGTTGGGTAAAATGAGACAGACTCGCTTTCGGATTGGAGATCTGGCCCTTTCCATTGTGTTCTCTGACACACTTCAAATTGTGCAGGGCACTTGGTCCCCAGCCTTGTTCCTTTAATATCACACATTTGGTCCCATCGCACACATCAGTTTTCCATATAATAGGTGGCAACTTAGATGCCAGAGTCCACTGAATATAATGGTTCCTGCTAAGTGAACTGCAGGGACTAAGTAAACATTAATGGAAGATCATGTCTTGAATAAAAACAGAAGCAGTTCATTCTGACAAGCCTTTAACTTCTGGGATGAAAAACAATGTAGTCAAACCTCCTACAGTACCAATCCTTGGTTCATAATTTTGGAAAACTTACCATCCCAAGGATGCTCTCACTGTCCATTTAACCATGGCATCACTCAAAGTTCTGTTTTCCTGGGCTTAGCCCTGGTGTCGTAGTAGTTGTGTGCGGGACTGCGGCCCACTGGGTTGGAGGTTCAAGTCCAGCAGCAAGGCTGGGCCTCCTACTCCCACCACCAGAGGGCAATGATGTCCCCCCCAAAAAAGCTCTCTTTTCCTGTTTGTTGAGTCACTGGCATTTTGCTCTATTTCCTTCTCAACTTTGTTTTTTTGAGATCTATTCATAGTATAGTTCAAATCAATACATAATTTGGTATCTTGTCTTTCCTCACTTATTATCTCACACACTGCCACTAAGTTGATGCCAATTCATGGTGACTCTGTAGGATATGGTAGAACTGCCCTTCGGAATTTCTGAGGCTATAATTGTTTACAGGAGTTGAAGTCCCTTTCTCCCTCACAGCGACTGGTGGTTTTAAACTGCTGGTGTTGCAGCTGGCAGCCCAAAGTGTAACCACTCCGCCACCAGACCTCCTCCACTTACTGTAGAGAAGTCAAAGTGACTGGAAGAAATGATGAGGCAAAAGAACTGAAGAAAAGATTTCAAAAGTCTGCTTGAGAAAACAAAATTGTACAACAAAATGGACAAAGACCTGGAGTTAGAAAATGGAAAGAGAAGAATGCTTCTTAAACTGAAGTAAAGGGCAAAATAAGGCTCCAGTATCAGTGTTGAAGAATTCTATGGGTAAGATGGTGGTGTAGGAGTGACAGAATGCGCTGTGATTCAAATGGTCGGCAGTTTGGAACCCGGCAGTTCTGAGGGAGAAAGACTAGGCTTTCTATTCTGGAAAACAGTTACAGTCTCATAAATTCACAGGGGGTCTGTATGAGTCAGCATTGACTCAGAGACTTTTGACTGAGTTTGGGCAAGCTGCTGAATGATGTGATGCAGGGAACATCAAGGGAAGATGGGAAGATTACAGTCGGTACAACAAAAAGGATTAGTCAACATGCAACCATTTAATGATGTTGCATATGATCAAGAACCCGTGATAGTGAAGTAAGATTAACCTGCCACAGGCATGAGACAAAGCAAGCCTCCAGGAATTGGTGAAATGTTTTTACATCTGATGGTGCACTGGAAGAACTCACTCATCTATGCCAAGAAATTTAGTAGACAGATACCTGACCAATGGACCAGATGAGACTTATCTGGTTGCTCATTCTAAAAAAAAAAGTTAACTAAACAGAATGTGGAAATTATTAAACAGTATCATTATTATCACATGCTAGTTATATGTGTTGAAGATAATTTAAAAATGGTTGACATAGAGCTGCTAGAAATCCAAGTAGGATTCAAAAGAGCATGAAAGATGAAGGATAGCCTCAATTGCAGTCAGAGAATGGCAGAAAGATGTTCACCTGCGTCTTAACCAATAATATGCCAAACTCAACCTGAAAATTAGGTATCTGTTCTAACTTGACTGACTCCCACCACTGACTGAAAGTGTTTCATTCTGTTGTGCATAGAATCCCTATGGGTGACTTGATGGCAGCTAAACAAAATCTTTAAACAATTATTTTAACCTGTCTTGCTAACTCACCTGTTACATGAGGCTTATATTGGAACATTAGATTAACTGTGAAGAAGCGATATAGAAACTTTCACATAATAGGTGCTCAAAAGTGTTAATTGAGTGTGAAGAAAGGAGGAGAGAGGATCATGTCATCATGTCAAGTGATGACTGCAGTACTTTAAAACAAGATCCATCAAGTAAGGGTCAATGGTGAAATGGATTATTGGAGTTGTTACTTTTTTTCTCATTTGTTCCATGTCACCTTAAACTCTTGATTTTGGCTCTGCCATATGGGTGATATAATAAAATGTCCATTATTGCTTGAATTACCCAGAAATCTTTCCTCATCTTTGTTTCTCATTGAGGGCTCTGAGAAACCATGTGATTTGGATTAAGTTTTGTTTTGTCCGTGATGGTTTTTATACACTTAATTGTTATTATGGGGCTAAGCCCCAGAGGCGTAGTGGTTGTGCGCAGAACTGCAGCCCACTGGGTTGGAGGTTCAAATCCAGCAGCAAGGCTGGGCTTCCTTCTCCCACCACCAGAAGGCAGTGATGCCCCAAAAACAAAAAACATTGTTATTATGCCCCTAAAATATGATGTACTTATTCTGGACTCTGGGGGTTGGGGGGAGCAGTGAATAACACAGATAAGCTCCCAGTCCTCAAAGGCTCCTGAGAAGACAGATAAGACATGGCTTTAGTCTGTGTTCTCTAGAGACATAAAAACTCTTGAAACATATATATATATATATATATATATATATATATAACTATGAAGGCAGTTCAAAATACATTGTTACCAAATCGTTAAAAATTGTAATAAAACGAAAATGTTAAGAAGTCAAAAATATTGCTTCTATAGGTCTATACACTTCTGAAAGTGATATTTTCATTTCTCTACTCCTTCCTCAAAAAGATTTCTGTGCTTTTTTACTGATGCCTCATCAAAATGGCAATTTGGGCATCCTCAAAGGACTCAGATTATGTTCCTCTGAAATGTGCTTTTGAGTTTGGGAACAAGAGCGTCTAAACGGGGTAAGATTAGAGCTGCAGAGTGGAAGGGGTAAGATTTCCCAATGAAATTCTCCTAAGACAGCCCTTGCTACCCTTGAAGGTGCACTGTCATGATGGGGAAAAATTCCTTGGTGCAACTTTCCTCACCTTTTCTTCACCAAGGCAATTTTCAATTTTAAAAATATTTAAAATAAACCCCATGATCATCCTGTTTCCTTTGACATAATTCTATCAAGATCATTTATTTTGAATCCTAATATATCTTAACCTTCGGAACTGACCTCTGCTTTGAATTTAACTAGCCTAGAAGATCCTCTCAGAAGGCCTAGTTTTGATTAGACATTGCTCTTCGATCATATAGGTATACTCACGACTCAGCCTGGTTCCAGTTCATTCCATAAGATTGCCTTCATTCACTTCAATCGTGCTTAAGACTGATAAAAAGATCAACCCTTGGAGGAAGCTGATGTTTCTTTGAACACAGCTTTTGGTGCCCAGCCAACTGAAAATTAGTTGAGACTGAAATAATGGCTTAAAATTAAAAATACCGGGACTGAGTCCCGGTGGCGTAGTGGTTGAGTGCGGGACTGCAGCCCATCGGTTTGGCAGTTCAAATCCAGTGGCGGCTCTCCAGGAGCAAGGCTGTGTAGCTCCCACGACCACCAGAGGGCAGTGATGCCCCGCCCCCCAAATTAAAAATACCGATCCATTTGAGATCTCAACTTCAGTAGCTATCACATCAATGGTTATTTTACCATATTATTCCAACAGGTTCTATATATAAATCTACTTCTCCATTCCTTAATATTGACAGTCTTTCTTCTCTTGTCTCATTTTTTGGGATATTACGAACCTCCTTAAAACACGCGATCCAGGGCTGAGCCCCGGTGGTGTAAGTGGTTGAGTGCGGAACTGCAGCCCGCGGGTTTGGCGGTTCAAATCCAGCGGCGGCTCTCAGGAGTGGCACTGGGTAGCGCCCAGGACCACCAGAGGCAGTGATGCCCACAAAAAAAATAAATAAAACATGCAATCCATCCAAAAATTTGTTTATGTAGGATGGCATTCCTGTAAACTTCTTACAAAGCATCAATGATTTTTACTATGTCTACTTGAGTTTTGTTAAATATTTGATATAAGCCCTCACCTCAAAATTGTTCCCCCCTTCCTCACTGGACAAACAGTATCTTCTTTTTGAAGGCACCCCAAGGAGACCAAGACAGGGGTATGAATGAGGAAACTTGTCTGCTGCCATCCACTGTGCTTCTGGACGCTTCCTAACAATAGCCTGCTGCAACTGCTGTTGGATGAGCTTCAGGAAATGTTTACTTACAAGGAATGTCAATGATAATGTTCTATAACTGGAACATTTTGTTGGATCACCTTTGGAATGGGTATAGGCAGTTAACCAAGTAGCTGTCTCCCAAATTTCCTGACAAAAACGAATGCTTCCAGTCCTTCATCTGTCTTTCGATTGGTATTACATCAATTCCTAGAGCCTTGTTTTTACTCTTTCAATGTTCTACATATCCTACATCCTGACATGGTGGAACATTGGCTAGTTCCTTTTAGCACTGTTACTCTGACTCTGTGCTCTTTCCCTCTTTTTTTGCTGCTTCCTGCATCATTCAATATTTTGCCGATAGAATCTTTCAAGATTGCAACTCAAAGCTTGCATATTTTATTGGGTATTTACAGTGTAGGATATGCTGAGCATATTCTTCCTTTTTGATTTTTTAACTCTAGGTCTTTGCGCACTTCATTATGACACTTTACTTTGTCTTCTAGAGCTGGGTGTTTTTTTTAAATTCTATTCAGTTCTTTGACTTCCTTATTTCCTCAATGTACTTTAGCGTTTTACTGCTAATAGCAGTTTCAGAGTCTCCTCTGACATTCATGCTGGTTTTTTCTTTCTTTCCTGTCTTCTTGACAACTATTTTCTTTCTATATGAATGATGTTCTTGATGTGTATTCACAGCTCATTAGGTCTGTTCTTAGGGTTTAATGCAACAACTCTATGCCTAGATATTTTTGAAATTCGGGTGGGATAGACTCAAAGTTGTATTTTGGCTCTTGTGGACTTGTTTTAATTTTTTCAGCTTCAACCTGAACTTACATATGTGCAATTGATGGTCTGTTCCACAGTTCACCTCGGCCTGGCTTGAGCTACAAATATTGAGCTTCTCCATCATCTCTTCCCATAGATGCAGTCAATCTGATTGCTGTGCATTCAATCTGGAGAAACACATGTATGTAATCAATGTTTGTGTTGTTCAAATAATGTATTTGCAAAGAGGTTGTTGATCCTGCAAAATTTTATCATCAATCTCAAGTCTCATTTCTATCACCAAGGCCATATTTTCCAACTACTGTTTCATACTCTCTTAATTTCCAACTTTTGCATTATCATTGACAGTAATTATCAATGCATTTGATTGCATGTTTGATTAATTTTAGACTGAAGTCATTGGAAGAATTATTCATCACTAGCTTGGATAATTGACTGGATTTTCCTTGGGAGTGGATAGATATAATCCTATCACAGACAGCATTTTACTTCAAGATAGATCTTGAAATATCCCTTTTGACAATGAATGCAATGCCATTTCTATTGATTGTATAATTCCCATCATAGTAAACTATATGATTTTCTGATTGGCCAATGCAAATCCATTTCAGCTTCCTAGCACCTAGAATATCTATCTGTATGCATTCCATTTAATTTTTACAATTTTCAATTTTCCTAGATTCATACTGTGTTCATTCCAAATTCTGATTCTTAGACTTTTTTGCTTCCATTCAGCATCACATCAATACACAACCCATCGCAGTATGACAAATTGACAGATAAGTGGTGGAGAACCCTAGTAGCTATACTTTTAAAACATCTGTATATGTGTGTGTATACAAGCACACATTTATGTATGGATTTATTTCAAAGAAATATCTCAAAATTGTGAGGAAATGACTCGCACAATTGTGGAGACTAGAACGTTCCAATCCATGAGTGTGGCGGTAGGATGAAGATCTCTGCTGGCTACCTGATTGCAGGTGTTACAAGCCCAAAATTTGTAGGTCAGGCAGTAGGCTGGTAAATACAAAATCTGCTGGTCAGGGGCAACAGAAAACTGTTTTAGGCTTACGTTTCAAGAACCAGCAGTCAGGCAGCGAGAAGAGTGATGGATTAGGCACATGGGCCATGGGCTTGGCCAGAATACATCTTGGAGAAAGGACACTCCCTGCAAGGAAACCCTTTTCACTGAACTGGCTGCTCACATGAAATCACAAAATGGGAGGTAATTACATTATGGAAGAGCACCTATCAACCCCCTAATAATTATAGCCTAGCCAAGTTGATGTATCAAATAATACCAGTGGTTTCAAGGTTACTATAGGAAGTACATAGCTAGGCCCCACCCACGAAGTTTCTATTTCAGTGGGTCTGAGGTGAAGTTCAAGGGGTTGAATTTCTAAACATGTCTCAGGTGATACTGATGCTGCTCGTCTAGACCTTCATTTTGAGAGACATTGTGAGTGGGTCCTGGGCATGATCATGGTTTATTCACGGAATTGAGGGAAAATGCATCAAATCAATTTCTCTCAAGTTATATTTTTATACAACTACACCCAGCACTGAAATTAATCCAGAAATGGAATTAGGAAATCATATCAGCGGAGGAATGAATCCACATTGTGGGCATGGAAGACTTCCCTGGATGCGTAGTGGATATTCATCTGAGAGAAGAGGCATTAACTGGAAGGCATAGGGAGTTAGGGTAAGTATGGGGAGTTAGGATAGGCATACAGAGTTAGGTTAGAATGTACACAGTAGATGTGACAGTTAGGGATCATGCCATCTAGACACTCCTGGCTAGGGGTGGAGTCAAACCTGTCCATCAAGTCATAGCCTAATGACACCTCCTTGATATTATAAGCCATTTGTTTAAGAGCAAGATGAACAGAGACAATATCTCTCCTGTCACTTCACTTTCCTTTTCCCTGAGACTCTGTGTCTACCTCCAGGGGTGGCACACACATGGGCTGCCCAACCCTGAAAGCTGTCAGCACCCTGCCAGGTTTCCATGAACCTTGAACCTAAGTGACTCTGCACTCATTGACCTGTGATCTTCCTGCTTCTCACTTCACCTTGCGGTGCTATCAGCCTACAGCTCCGTGAGTCTATAGAGGGCTCAGTTAGCACCAGATTTATGGACGCAGTTGTACTGAGGAGGACCACCTTCCAATTGCTTCTTGATATAAAGTTCTCTCTTTTACCTACATTTGTTTTTCACTGGATTTGTTTCTCTAGACCATCCAGCCTAACACAGCAGGACAGTGGTTGTCATACGTGAGCATGTGTAAGAATCCCTGGAAAGCCTTGCAAGGTAGTTATCTCTGATATATACCAAATTAGCCTTTGGAGACACCAAACATTTATTACAATCAACTGAGAGTGTCTGTGGGTCAGGAGTTCAGGAGGAGCTTAGCTGAACGGTACTAGCTCGAAATCGCTCACATGGCTGCAATAAAGATGTTAGTCAAGGTTCAAGTGGGGAATGATCTGCTGCCAAGCTCCTTCTGGGAGGCCTCTCCAGAAGACTTTCTCACAACATGGGAAATGGCTTTCCCAGGAGTCAGGGACCCAAGAGGATATGAGACAGAAGATGTAGACTTTTTAAAAATGTAGATTTTATTTTAATGTTTACAATCATTTTATTGGGAGCTCTTACAAAGATTATAACAGACATTATAACAATCCATAATTCAATTAGATCAAGCATATGTACAAATGCTGCCATTATCATTTTCAGAACATTTTCTTTATGCTTGAACTCTCTGATATCAGCTCTCTTTTATCTCTTCATACCCCCACCCTACACACCAAGAACCCCTGTTCTTATGTTATAAATAATAATTATCATTTGTCTAATGTTACACCATCCACTGTGTCTGTTCACCTACAATTCTGTTACTTGTACCCCTTTAGTGGGATTATCTTTGCTATTGGCTTCCCTTCCCCCACTCCCCACCTTCCCTTATCCCTAGGGCAGGGGTGCTCAATATGTCAATCATGACCTACTAGTTGATTGCAAATGTAATGTGGGTAGATCGCATGGCATTAACAAAATAGATGTAAGCCTATCATCAATCCCGTCACTTTTTTAAAAATCATTTTATTAGGGGCTCCTACATCATTTTTCCAATACATAAATAAACATACTGTGGCAAGCACCCTCGCACGTCCGCTGCCGTCATCATTCTCCAAACATCCGCCCTTTCCCCCAGCCCCTGTGTCGGTTCCTCCAACCCCTCCTCTGTTCCCCTGCTCTCCCTCCCCCATCAACCCTCAATACTTTATAAATTTTTATTATTCTGTCATATCTTACCCTGCCCGACACCTCCCACAACCCACTCCCCCATGCCCATCCTCTAGACAGGTCATATGTAGATCCTTGCAGCTGGTTCCGTCTCTCTACCCCACCTTCTCTCCACCCATCCAGTAGTTCCAATCTAACCACCGGCCTGAGGGGGCTCATCCATCCTGCTTTCCCCATATCTCTAGCTCCCCTCTCCACTAGTGTACCTTCTCCAGTCCATTCGGATTTGCAAGGTAGAGTTGGGACCATGATGGTTGGGGGGTAGGGAGACCTCAGGAACTAGAGGAAACTTGTATGCATCATCACTGCCTGGCTGCACCTTGAATTGCCTGTCTCCTTCCCGTGGCTCCCCTGTAAAGGGGTGACCAATTATCCACCAGTGGGCGTTAGGTCCCCACCCTGCTCCTCCCCTCACTTGTAATGAAGTGATTCCTGTTCTTTGATGCTCGATACCTGCTCCCTTTGGCCCCTCTTGACCACACTTGCTGGTGTGCTTCTTCCCTGTGGACTTCGCTGTCTCCGTGCTGAATGGCCACTCAGTTATCATCAATCCCGTCACTTAATTGATATACAGCGCAGCCAATCAGATGCAATCTTAGGTGTCACACGCATACGCAAACAATTATGCTAAGTGCAGCAAAAAAAAAAGGACAAGCTAAGTTATGGTCAATATTTGATCTTGGTTTTTTTTTTTCCTCTTAAAAACATAAGAAAAGGTATTAAAATGAGTGGGGGAGCTGGACCAAGGAAGGAGACAAAAATGTATCACTTTCATTTTGAATGGGAGATTTTGACACTACAAACCAATATTCAACTGCAGTCCAGAGCACATGAACAATTCTGGAACTTACTGGCGGAGAAAAGTACCCAAACATGAGAAAATGTGCTACCTCCTTGACTGCTGTATTCGGCTCTACTTATTTATGTCAGTCAGCCATTTCCCACATCAAGATCATTACGGCCAAGTACCATTCCACCATGATCAATGATCGTTTGGAAGTGTGCTAGAGGCTGGCTGTCAGCAGCTACTGTCCAGACTATGCATCCCTGGCTAATTCCATTCAGTGCAAGTCATCAAAGTAAACCCAGGAAGTGACAAAAAATGTACATAGTTCATTGTGTCGTGCTGTGCAATATGGGCTGATGAGGTTATGCAAGGTACATAAACATACATTGTACATATAAAAGAATTCTCAATGCATTTATGAATAAATGTAATAAATAAACATGTCTTGTATCTTTATAGTTGTTAGATCATTTTGACTTGATCACTTTATAAGTAACTCACTTGCTGGAAAAAGTATGAGCTCCACTGCCTTAGGGAATCGTTGCTCCCATTACTATTTCTGAATGGTTTACCTGTCTTACATTTCATGCATCAGAAGGTCTTCATTATATAAATGAATATATGCAGGTCAAACAAGATTAATAAGGTAAAACTGAGACCATAATCATAAGGGAAGGAAATATTACAGAATTAGAGGATAGTTTCTGTGTTTCATCAGTGCTATACTGCACCCTCCCATATGGCCCTTCTGTGAAGGACTGTCCAATTGTCATCAAGGTGGGTTTTGAATCTCCATTTTGTCTATGCTTCTTCTCATCCATTCAATTGTTTTTTAACTTATGATACTTATCCCCATCAACACCTCAACACACAGAGAGTGGTGTGTTTCTTCCATGTGGGCTTTGTTGGTTCCCTGCTAGATGACTGCTTGTTAAACTCCAAGCCTTTAAGACCCCAAATGTTATTTCTTTTAATAGCAGGGCACCCTCAGCTGTATTCACCACATTTGGTTATGCACCTATTTGTCTTCAGTGTCCCTGTCACTAAAGTATCATACATTGCTACATTATTAGAACAAATTGATCATGTACTGAGGTAAGATTTAAGTACAGACCCAAAGGCCGTCTACTTCCTTATTGTAGATTTTATCTTTTAAAATAGTTTTAGATTTATAGAAGAATGGAGACCATAGTACAGAAACTTCCCAACTACCACTTATTTAATTTCCCTTCTGATTGATATCTTTAGTCAGAAGTTCTTAATTTTTACTTAATGTTCCTTTTCCTGTCCTAGAACCCCAAGAACTGAAATCAATCTATAGATGGAATTAGAAAACTATATAGCAGGAAGAATGAGTTAGAACCCACCCTCAGAGTTTCAGACTCAGTACATCTGATATGGGGTTCAAGACTCTGCATTTCTAACAAGTCCCCAGGTGGTACTGATGGTGCTAGTCTGGGTCTCCTGAGAACTGGGGATTGTGCGAGATCTTGGTGTGTACAAGGAATTGAAGAAAGTTCATAAAAATTTATTTTTCTCAAGGTATTTTCTCATCCAATTACATCCAACATTGAACTCAACCCACTTGATTAAACTTCTGGACCTTTGGCAGTTAACATGAAACTAGGGGGCCAAAATAGACCACAACTATGTCCAATGATACCCTGCCACTTGGTAGCACCTGAGAAAACCAGGAGGTTCTCAAGGTGAAGCTATTCCTTTTCCCTGCTCCAGTACGCACACCTGCTGCCCTGCTTAGCTCTGCTAGTGAAGCTCCTGGTTCCAATAGCTGTTAGAACTCCCATCTTGGCAAATTCACAGGGGATTGACTCCAAGGCCCACACAGAGACTAAAATCTGTTGGATGCCTGAGTCCCTTATATAAAATGGCTTCGTGTTTGCACAGCTTCCTGAATATTTCACACCATCTGTACCCTCCCACTGCCATCGTATCAATATCGACTCCAAGAGACACTCTAGGGCTGAGTAGATGTCATAGACATGCTGCAAAATGTAGATTTTTAAAATATAAGGCATGGGTTATTAAGAGGTTACATTACTCAAAAATAATAAAATTAAAGATCTGAAAAGATGATAGTTTAGGACTGAGCCCCGCTGGCATATTGGTTGAGTGTGGGACTGCGGCCCACTGGCTTGGCGGTTCAAATCTAGCAGCAGCTCTCAGGAGCAAGGCTGGGTAGCTCCCATGACCACCAGAGGGCAGTGATGCCCCCCCCAAAAGATGATATTTTTAAAGGGCACAGTGTACCATGCAAATATTTGATTACAACCAATGAACAAGATACATAAACAATATATGCAAACTTTTTCTATTTGATATTCCAAACAATTACATACATGAAGGACCTTAAAAACGTTTCTTAAGAAATTCTGTTGGCTTTTTAATTCTTTATTATTTAAGGAAAACATTTATGATTTCTTGAACAGAACAAGACAAGACAAAGACACACCATCCAGATTAGGGAGATCATTCGCATGAGGTCATAATGACATCCAAGGGCTTACAAAGAACTTATGGCTTAAATAGGACAAAGAAAACTATCACAGAAGCATGATTGATGGCAGATCAACACTGCACAGTTCAGACAGGATAACAGAAAAGGAAATGGGGGCATGATTGGGACACATATAATTATATTTATTGTAGATAGAAGAGCTTTCAAGATTGGTCCAGGGCTGTCAAACCAAAGCAATCAGGGCATGACTGAACTATTTGACCTCACTGTCCCCAACTCCATTCAAGGAAGACTCAGGAGAGCCCCTAAGAGGCTTGCCCCTTCCTGGAGTAGTTAGGGGAGTGGTAACTCTACTTTCTAATATAACCTGTCTGCAGGCAAGACTGCTCACCTTCCTGGTGAACAGTCAGAGGAATGCAATGGAAGCTTAATCTACTGAGAGACTACAAATGGGTTTTCGACTGTCAGTGTTATCCATAGCCTTCTGCAAACCTCCTGCCCCAAATCTAAGCTCTAATACAAGTTTTGGCGGTTGGGTTCTCACCTCTTGGTGCTAGAGACCCATCTCTCTTTGGAGATCTTCCAGCCTCAGACAGACTAGGATGAAAGGCCTTATAATCGGCAATCATTGCTCATAGGGTTGTCATGGGTCAGGGGTTACCTTGAGATTTACCATAGTAAATCTACCTGAGGGTCGTTGTGCAAATTTAACACAATAACACATATTAAGGGCTCAGTACAGGGCCCAGCATGTATGAAACATTCAAGAGCTTTGAGGTCTTACCATCGTCATAGCATTCACGAAAATGAGATTTTTTCCTAGACAACTTCCAGCAATGTAGAGACTTTTTTTTAAAGTAAAACATTTCTTCAATATTAAAAGGACGAGGACAGACAGTTCCTGAGACATATCTAGCTAGAAGAGACCATTCGCAGAAGGTCATAATCTCGTGTAAGAGTTTGCTAAGATACATCTTTTTAAAAAGGACAAAGGAGGTCAAAGAAGACGGTTACATAAACATGAGTGGCAGATATATATAACAGAGTTATCTGTAGAGCTCCGGAAGCAGGATGGAGGCCAGGATTGGAAGGCCTGCATTATGTAAGACCGAGAAGCTTACAATATGGGGCCAGGGGCTTCCCCGGAGCAGGGAGGGCATGGCTCCTGACCTTGCAACCCTCTCTAACAGTGATCTTGCTCAAGGACACACTCTGGTGAGCCCGAGAGAAATTTAATTGTGCACATGACACTCACAACAGAGGAACCAGACAGGAAGTAAACTGCTCAGGCAAGCAACATTCCAAGCAAGAGTTCTGCAGAGAGACTAAGGGTCTGTGGCATGAGGAGAAGCTCTCATGGGGTATGCCTTCAGCACATTACCTCATGGGCAGGAACTCAGAGGAGTACTGGACTCAGGGAAGATTCAAGTTTGCTGTCTGGAACTTTTTTTCTTCCTTGAATATTACTGTCTGGAATTTTTTCCCGAATATTTTCCACTTGCAGTCCATTTCCATTGCCCAGATGTAGAACCTTTGGATACAGAGGGCTGACTATGTATCCTTTTTAGGCTTTGGTTTTTAAAGAAAAGACCACCATCATCAGGGCTTCTCAAACTATCACCCACGGGCCACATGTGGCCCACAGAGGACTTTATCTGACCACCGGGTGTTTTTGCCACTGCTGCCTGTCCTGCTTAGCAACCAACTCATCCCGGGCCTGCAGTGACTTTCATTATAGTTTTTTTTTAAAACTATAGTCTGACCCTTCAATGAGCACAGTGAATGGCCCCCTGTTTAGAAAGTTTGAGGACCCCTAATTCTAGCTGATTAGGACATCCCTGAGAATCCAGAAGTGAGGGAAGGGTCTTGCTATCTGTGTACTTTTTCTCTAAACCCAGAGAGTAGAGACAGACTGTTTTGTAGAGCAAAGCAGTGCTTTGCAGGCAGGAACACTTCGATAAAGGCTGAAAAGCTAAATAGCTGCACAGTGCACTTGATATCACTGAGTTCAAAGGGTTTTTGAGGGAGAAAGACAGTTCAATCAGACCAACAAAGTAGTTGGGCTTGTTTTTTTCTTTCCTTGAAAAGCATTCTACCACTCCTTCTTATGATAGTTACATGTGGTCAAAAATAAAGCCACAGTTTGTGGAACTGGTTAAAACAAGCAGTACTTCATGTGTTTAGTTTCATATGTTGAACCGTGAGTCCAAGTTCCCTCTTAGAAAGACAAAGAGTACCGAACAAAGTGAAAGCATAGAGTCCTATTTAAAGGTGGTGAAGAATGAACAGAATTAGGGAATTTACAAACCCTGCTGACAAAGTGGTTCTGTGTTGGCCTAACCAAATGACCAGCAGTTTGAAAGCACCACCTACTTTAAGGAAGAAACATAGGGGCTTTCTACTTCCCCCAAACAGTCTCTGAAACTCAGAAAGGCAGTTCTACTAGTTCTGTAGGTAAGTTGACCAGATATCCCGCTTTTTAACAAGTTAAGAACGTCTCGTGGCGTTTTAAAATTAAAATATCTTGCAATACCACTTTTTACATTCTATGAACATTTTTGTTGCTCCATAGAGACTAAATTTTTAATCAAGAACCCCCACCCCCGACCCCAGTCAATGGTGTCCCGCTTAAAATCTGATCACTTTATGTAGGGCTTCTATGAGTCAGATTTTACACGCGGATAGCGAGTTTGGGTTTTTTATTCATTTTTTTTGGAGGAGTCTTAGTGGCCATTGGGCTTCTAATCACAAAAGTCCACAGTTTTGTAAAGTGTTAGAGCTTTGGAAACTTTAAGGCACCAGTTTATTCTATACGGGTCCTGTGAGTCAGAATTGACTGGCAGTGGGTGTGGTGGAGTTAGGCTATGATTTGGGATCCATTCCACAGTCATGGGATAGTGAGGTAGGTGGTATGAAAGCGGGTGCTAGGAACCTTACATTTTAATCCTCTCTAATGATAGTGGATGTCACATACTTCGGACATATTGTCCAGATAGTGAAGTTGAGGGGCAGAGACAATAAGGAAGATCCTTCATGAGATGGATCGACACAGTGGCTGAGACGATGGGCACAAACAGGAGCCATTGTGAGGATGGCACAGGCCCTGGCAGTGTTCGTTCTGTTGTGCATGGAGCCACTAAGGGTGGAAACCATTGGGTGGCATCTCCCACCGCCAGCGTTAAGCCCTCGGGTGCCAACAGCAGCTCAAATCCACCAGTCTCAGGAGAGAAAGAGGCGGCAGTCAGCTTCCATAAATGGCAGAGTTTCATGACAGTGTAAGAGGTGGCAGGGATAGTGACTTTACAACTAATTCTGGTCACGACCAGTGGGGGAAGGGGTATCAGTGTAGTGCCCTAACATTGAATCTTGTCGAAATGTGTTAGACATGAGAGAGGAGTGGAGGGTGGGATTGGTGGGGCGAAGAGGAGAAATGACATAGAAAATTAGTGAACTAAGGTATGTCTGTCCACTGGGTCACAGAGGGGAGAGATGGCACAGAACCAGTGAGCTAAGAATTGTTCCTGTCCAATGAGTGCCTGAAAAAGTCAGTGAGTTTATACTTAATTTGACTCAGGGGTGGTAGAGAGGAAGGGGCATGAAAATTCAATTTACGCGGTCATTCAATGACAAATGGAAAGTGTGCAGCTGCAGCAGAGATCTTGAAGTCCAACAGTGGGCTGGTGGAGGGAAAGGCTCTCCCAAGAGTCCGCTAGGCTGGAAGAGCTCCTGGCGCGGCGCGTGGGGCTCCACTCGGGCCGTGGGCTCCGTGTCTCCCCTCGCCGGCAACTCCGCCCCCTTTCGCCTTCCCAGGACCTCGCTGGGGGCGTGGCCGGGCTGCGTGGCCCGCGAACGAGTTGGGAGGCGCCCGAGCCCCTGCGCACTCCGGCCAAGGAAGCGGCGGCCGCCAATCAGCGGCGGGCGCGACCGGGAGCACGCCCCCAACGCCCTCGCGGCCGGGCGCGCTGCGTACGTGCGGCGGCCGGCCCCGCCCCAAGGGCGGGGCCTGGGAAAACCGGCGGGCAGCCGGCGGCAACCCGAAGCTTCAGCGGCGGCGGCTTCAGTGGCACTGAGGTCGAGGCGGAGACTGAAGCTGAGGTGAAGAGTGCGCGCCTGACGGACGTGCCCACCCGCGCGGCTCGGCGGCGCCAGTCCTCGTGGCAAGCCCGGCATCTCGGCTGCTGCCAGGATGCGGCTGTTCTACTGGCTGCTGAAGCAGCCCGTGCCCAAAGAAATCGAACACTACTCACGCTTCTCGCCGTCGCCGCTCTCCATCAAGCAGTTCCTGGACTTCGGTGAGTGGCTGCCGCCGGGCCTCCGGGGCGCCGACCCCGCAGCCTCTGGGCGTGGGAGACGCGGGAAGGGTCGGGGTGCCCCCGGAGGGCATGGGGAGGCAGGCCCGGCACCGGAAAGCGCGTCCGAGGACCCTGGTCGCCGGCGGGACGAACCCCAACCTGCCGACTCCGTGGCTTGCTGACCTCCGTGACACAGACCTTACTGCCCTGAAA